>PVLC010005794.1:0-26048 GCA_004027655.1 Graphiurus murinus | reverse complement strand
TGTTTGAATGAGAAGAGCAGGAGCATGCCTGGTGTGCCTGGGAGCACCAAGAGGAGGTGTGAGCCAGGAGTGGAAGGTACTCAGGGAGGTGGGGGAGGGAGTGGCTACACATTAGTGTGCAGGGAGAATGGCAGCTGGGTCATGAATGGCCATGCAAACAGGCTCAGGTTTGATTTGAGATTTTTAGGCAAGGGGAGTAACGAATTCAGATCTGAACTTGAGAAATATAATGGGAGGTTCTGTTGGTGGAGACAGAGGTCAGGGTGGAGTCCAACAGAGATGGCCTGCAAATGACTATTGAACTGTTTAATGAACAAAGATGGGAAAAGAAGTAAGGAGACTCAGATTCTATTAAGTGATGGATGATGATCACCTGAGTTGGGATGGGGGCAGCAGGACCAGAATATTGAGAGAATTTGATGGGGAATGTGTGTGTGTGTGTGTGTGTGTGTGTGTGTGTGTGTGTGTGTGTGTGTGTGTATTTGCATATGTGAATATGCAAGCCTTAGCAGGCAAGGGCATGATGGAGAGAGGAATCAAACACATTCATGACTGCCTGGTTGCTTGTTTGAGGAGATCGATGAGTGGTGATATCAAAAGCAAGAGATAGACAACTTCAAGATAGGTCTTTATAGTTGGGCGTGGTGGCACACGCTTGTGATCCCAGTACTTAGGAGGCTGAGACAGGAGGAAAAAAAGAAAAAAAAAGATAGGCCTTTACTCTCCCCGCCCCCCCACCCCCGCACTACTGGAGAGGAACCCAGGGGCATTCTACCTCCGAGATACAGCCCCCAGCCCTATTTTATTTTTCATTTCGAAACAGGGACTTACTAAGTTGCAGAGTGCCTTATTAAGTAGCTGAGGCTGACAGTGAACCTGTGATCTTCCTGTCTCAGCCTCCCAAGTACTCAGATTACAAGCGTGCATGCGACACCATGCCCAGCTTAGGCCTTTACTTTTGCTTTGAGGACATGCCACATGAAGTCATGTTTGGGTGTGTTGCATTTTACTCTTGAACCTTCAGTGTATGCTCCCAAGGGTAGATGAAAATATGAGTCCAGTTGAACAGAGAGATTAGAGATGGAGAGAAATTTGGAATGCATGTATGCAAAAATGGTAGCATTAGTCTTAAGATGGATGAAGGCAGGGAAGTGTATAGAGAAAACAAACAAACAAACAAAAACAAAACAGAGTTCCAGATGCATCCCTGAAGAATGCCTGTAATTTAAAGGGACAAGTAGAGGGAGGATACCCGGCAAGACAGATAAGCAGACATGGAAAGAAAAATGAGCAAGACAGGAGAAAACTGGAGTGACACCAGGAGTTCATCAGGCAGGACAGCCGGATTTAGCAAATGAGATGCAGTACACCTAGCCAGGTGTGGTGGCGCATGATTGTAATCCCAGTATTTGGGAGGCTGAGACAGGACTACAGGTTTGAGGCCAGACTCATCAATTTAGTGAGACTTTCAAGAATTTAGTGAGATCCCGTTTCAAAAATAAAAAATAAAAAGAATTGGGAGTGTAGCTCAGAGGTGAACACCTCAGGGTTTAATCCCCAGGACCCCTCAAAAAAATGCATTACACCTAGGGCATGGGGGATATAGCTCAGTGGTAGAGGGCTTAGTTACCATATGTGAGGCCCTAGCTTCAATCCCCAGTACTGCAAACAACAAAAACAAAACAGAAAACCAGGACACCTAATTAAATTTTAATTTCAGATAAACAGAAACATTTTTAGTATAATTGTGTCCCAAATATTGTGTGAATATATAGAACATGCTTATTCTAAACAATTATTTGATATTTATCTGAAATTCAAATTTAGCTGATGTCTTGTGCTTTATATGCTGCCCTGTTCCTAGATTGCTATGAAACAAGTTAACACTGACAGATTATTTCAATATATTACCCACTTCTAGATAGGAAGAAACTGAGGCTTGAGGAGAGAGAGAGTAACTTTTCAGGACCACATAGCTGATAAGTGACTATGTGAATTAGGCCAGGTTTTCTGAATGCAAGATGGGAGGGACTCTTTCTGCTTTATGTATGCCCCACATGAGTTTTGTTTTATTTTTTTAATTTGGTTTCTTTTTGTTGTTGTTGTTTTTTGTTTTTAGTGCTAGGGATGAATGAAACCCAGGGGCATTCTATTTCTTAGCTACACCCCCAGTCCTATTTTATTTTTTATTTGGAAACAGAGTCTCACTAAGTTGGGGAGGGCCTCACTCAGTTGCTAAGGCTGGCTTCGAACCTGTGATCCTCCTGCCTCAGCCTTCCAACTACTGAGATTACAAGCATGTGCCACCATGCCCAACTTCTAGAGATATCTGAAAGAAAGATAGTAGAAACATGCATAGGAATAGGAGGACTGTAGGTTCAAGGCCAGGCTCGGCAATGTAGCAAGACTCTCAGCAACCTAGCAAGACCCTGTTTCAAAACAAAAAGTAAAGTGCTGGAGGTATAGCTCAGAAGTAGAAACATTCTAATCCTGGAGCCCTTTTATTATTATTATCATTATCATTATTATTTTATTTATTGATTGATTGTGGTACTGGGAAATGAACCCAGGGACATTCTACCTCTGAGTTATACCTCCAGCATTTATTTTTTGTTTTTGAAACAAGATCTCACTAGGTTGCTGGGGTTGACCTCAAACCTGTCTTAGCCTTTCAAGTACTGGGATTACAGGTGTGTGCCACCTTGCCTGGTTCCTTTTATTATTTTTAAATTGGGGAATTTATATGATTTACTATTGCTAACCACAGGTCACTGCTAACATGACAGCTCAAAAAAGTTTGGACAGGCACTTTGGATTCATGGCTTTCTAATTTTTAGACAGTAAGCGATTTTTGGCTTCCTCATTTCGTTTTTTTTTATTACCAATTGCTATGACTTGAATGTACTCCACCCCCCCCCACCCCAAGTTTGTGTATTAGAAACAATCTGCAATGCAAAAATGCTGAAACCTATAAAAGATGATAAGGTCCCAAGGGATCCAGCTCACGAATAGATTAATGTTATTTCAAGACTAGGTTTGAAGCTGGGCATGGCAGCTTGTAATCCCAGTACTTAGGAGGCTGAGACAGGAAGATCCGGTTAGCGGCCAGCCTCAGCTACTTAGTGAGGCCCTCCACAACTTAATGAGACCCTGTTTCAAAATAAAGAATAAAAAATAAGACTGAGGGTATAACTTGGAGGTAGAATGTCCCTGGGTTCAATCCTCAATCCTGCAAAAAGGAAAAAAAAAAAAAAAAAAAAAGACGGGTTTGTAATAGAAGTGACTGCAGCCCTCCCCTGCCCTCTCTTTCTCTCTCCATGTTTTCTTGCCCTTCTGCCCTCTGCCATGGGATGGCATAACAAAAAGTCCCTGGCCAGATGGATGCCACCACACCTTTCAGGAGAATCCATGTGCTCTGCCTGGGATATATTTGCTGTCTTCTTCTGCATCCTAGCTGCAGAAACCGTTGTTTATTCCTTGTACATTTGAAAAACCCTGAGCACACTGTCCAAGACAGAGAGAGCCCTCATGAGTTGGGCCTGATTTCTTTCCTGAGTGACACGATGCAAGAACATTGGTGAGGCCTTCTCTGGGCATGGACTTTCCAGTCCAAGTAACCCTTTATCTTTTGTCTTCCACCTTGATATCACCTGAAGCCCAGCTAATTTCTGCAGGGATGAGACATTTCTTACTCAGGGACCTTGAAGATATGTATGGAACATTCTACTACGGGTTTCAGTAAGACAAGGTTGTAGAGCTAAAGAAGAAGGAAACATGGTGGGTTTGAAATAGACAGAACCAGGCTCACCTAAAGTGGTTTGCTGTTGATGAGTGAACATTTCACCTGTACATCTCACCTTTGGAGCTAATCCCTGTTTCCCCGATATGGGTGACAATAACTCAAGTCAGAAGACTGGATTTGATTATCTGTGGTTTAAGGCAAGTTTTCCATCAGGAAGCTTGATTTTGAGACTTGCTAGTGTAAATGTTCCCATCTTCTCTCATTTTTCTCTGTAGCAGAAACCCACAGCTCAGGGATCAGCCAGGTGGCAGCACACAGCAATAAACCCACAGGCACCCTACGAAGATGTCTTTGGGCTACTCAGTTCTCTCCATGTATGCTCCTTTCCCCCCATTTTTACAAGAGCCAACCCAGACCACATCTTTTTTCCCAATCTCCCTGAAAGACTTTGACTCAAAGTCACCCAAGGCAGGAGCTGAGGGCTTGTTTAAGGCTGACGTTCTATGGTATGGCATTCAGAGTTGAGCAGAGCAGGTGGGCTTTAAAGGTCCTGGAGATTCTGGGACCATCATCACCACCCTCACCCCCAGCTAACATGGTCAAACTCCTGTTTGCTCAGCTATATACTTTACTGGCAGTTCCTCAGAGGCATAGCAATCAATGCCAGCCATGTCCTCATGACTTTTCAGAAAAATGAATGAACTAAAGGAAAGAAAGGATTCCCAGCGATGGCTACTGCCAGGATACCTTGATTCTTGCAAGGGTTGCTCTGGGATTTTCTTAGCCATGTCCATAACCCTGAGATCTGTGGAGTTCTGCTCTTAGTTTTCCCTATTAGCCTGGTGGACCACCAATGGATTCGGCTACCATGTTCTGTGGTCCTGTGTGATTCCAAAGGATAATGCCCTCAATATTTTCAGCTAGTATCCCTCATTCTCAAGATCTCTGGTGATTTTTACAAGGTATGCTGCATCTGTCATCATTATTTAAGTAATTGTAACTCTGGAGATCTTTGTGTTATTTTGTAGTAGTAGGCTACTGTCTCCAGTACAGCAGGTATAAGAAGGAAAGAAAAATGAAGAGTTGAAACTCACAGATGACTGTTTATCAGTGGGTTTGCTCTGAGGAGGCCATATGCCACAGAGAAAAGTCCTGTTTCCAGAAAACAATGTAAAGTTCATGGATAAGCTGGATCCCTAAGAAAAGATAGTTTATTTTACTTCTCTAGCTACTAAGTGAGGGCTAACACCATGGGACAGATCACATCTACGTCTTAGGGCTAAGCTCAGCTGGCTCTAGCCCAGGGAAGCAAGAAAATATAATTTCTGCCTTGCCTAGTTTATGCAGCAGATATGAATCCTTCCTTAACTTTCATTACTCGCTGAGGATCAAAGCTACATTGAGAGCAACCAGTGAGGTCTTTTCAACTTACTATCCTGTCATGGGAGCGCTTGAATAAATCTCCCAACCCTGCCAGGAACTTCATTTCCATTGGTGGTTCTCTAGTAGTGACTCCATTCATAAGGCAAGCGGCCCACATGGACAGATACATTCTTGCTCATCCCCAGCCCCAACCCAAGATGCCACTAATAGGAATGCCTCTAAAATTATCCTTTCTGACTTTCCAGGGTCTTTTTCTTGATTTCTGGATTCTGTGATGGGTGCAGTGACACATGCCACACTTGGTCTGAGTTCTATGGGAAGTTATTTCATCAAGCTGGCTTTAGAGGAAGGCCTGGCCTGTTGATTTATAGTTCTTCAGGAACATGTCAGAAGCTGGTACCTCCCCTTCGAATATTTATTTTGGTTGCAATTGGTATATGAGAGGATAATTTTGGAAGTATTTTAAAACAAAGTCAAATATATTGCCAAGCCCAAACTGGCCCAAGCTCTAATATCTGACCACAAAATACAGATTTTATATTCCTAACCAGTATTTCATTGTAGTGTTAAATATGTTGTCATTCTATTTTATGACAGAGTCTGAAGAGTGGAGCTTTCCTGGAAGTTTTCCAGTTCTTTGATGAGATAGACTTATAGAATGGTATTCAGTTTGATTCAACCAGTTGACCAGAATTGAATACTTATGTGCCAGGCATATGTACTAACTTATTTAATTCTCATAATCATACAACAAATTTCAAGTTAGAAATGTAAAAGATGTGTCTTATTGCTTATATATTTTAGTTTGGGATAGCTTTTGGTTAATAATCTACATGACGGGGCATTCATATGCTTGAGAAACATGCAATAGGTACTGTCCTTATTTTTATTTTACAGTTGCAGCAATTGAAACAGTGAGTAACTAGCCAGCTGCTTCTGCTAGAATCTTGGATGATCATGGTGGTTATTGCTAAGATGAGAAGAGCAAGGACTGGGGGAATCATCAGTTTCTGCCATTCTTCTAATCTGTACTGAGTTCTTGCAGTGAGCAAGGTGACCTAGCTGTTAGGAGGAAACTGTGGGGAGACCCTGGCTATGGACTTGGGCAAGCTGCTTAACTTCTCTGAGCTTCAGTTACCACATCTATAAAATATGGAGCATAATAGTATGTGTTTCATAGAATTGTTGGGAGACTAAAATGAGTTTATAAGAGCAGCTAATACCATGTCTGTCACACAGTAAGTGCCACATAAGTGTTAGCTATTATCATAGCGCATTCCATATGCGCAGTTTCATATAAGCCTCGGAGGCTTGCTACCTGCATTGCATAGGGAAGGCAGACCCTGAGTGGAGCCCCAGAACAGCACAGTGAGGTGCAGAGCGGACGGTGGAGAATCCGGAGGCAGTTCTGGGAGATGCAATTCCAGAAGTGACTACACAGGACTGGGATGAACATGCTGGGTCACTGTTAGGAGGCAGAACAGGGTGAAGGGTCCTGAACACACTGAACAAAGGCTTGTTGGGAGTGGTTTAGTCAGCTGGAACCCCCCTTTCAGAAAGAGCCCTGAGACTGTGTCTGAGGCTGAAGATACACTTTTCCTTTGTATCCTGGTGAGAAGCTATGGAAGGCAGAAGAATGACTTTGTGACTATAGAACAGTCCACAGAGGTCAGGCTTCTTCCTGATCCAGCCGAGGATGTGTCTGTCCCATGCAACAGAAGCTAAGAAACTCCCTGATATTACAGAGAAATGAGAGGAAAACATAAACCAAACAAAACATAAGAGCCAGGCATGGTGGAGCACACCTGTCATCCCAGTACTCTGGAGTCTGAGACAGAAGGATCACAGGTTCTAGGCCAGCCTCATCAACTTAGAAAGTCCCTGTTTCAACATGAAAAATAAAAAGGGCTAAGGGTGTAGCTCAGAGGTAGAATGTCCTGGGTTTCATCCATAAATACAAACATAAGAACTCTGAGGATTCTGGAGTTCCACTAATGCGAATGTCTGCTCCTCCTTTTGATAATGGGGGGAGATAGAGATGCAGGGGGAACTGTTTACTTTGGAGAGCATGTGATATTCTAGTGGGGAAAGAAAGAGAGAAATAATGATTTTCTTACCTTCCTACTTCTCTTTTCCTGCTCTCCTCCTTTCTTGGCTCTCTTCCTTTCTCTCCTGTTATCTCTCTGCTGCCACCACCACCAGCAGCATCATCACCACCACAGTGGGACGCATAGGAGCTCTGGAGAACAATAAGGCCTAGCTTCTACTTATATTTGTCAGTGAAGGAAAGAGAGACCATTCTGGATGGATCAGGGGATTCTAGGCTGGGCCTTCAGGAAGTTCAGTAAAATCTAGCCACAATCAAGAGAAGAAGAGTCCAAAGGCTGTTGATCTTGAAATCAGTGTTGTAGCTGTGATCTGAGATTAGGAGTTTGAGGGTTTGATAATTTCCTGTGACACTTTGAAGCTAGTGGTTAGAATATCTTTGTCAGAAACCCCAAATCTCTATGGCCATCCTTTCCAGAAGCAACAGCTGACAGCAGGGAGATGGCCTTTGTCAGGTGACAATTTCCATGCATCTTTTGTGTTTCTGTATATCTTGCCTTTCCTCTGGACTCCTTTCAAGGATGCTTGTGTAGCAGCAAAGAGCTGTGCAGGTGGAGCAAAAGGCATGTGTGCCTACTATCTGTATTTTGAAAAGATTTGGGTTCACTAAAGGTCAGGGTTCCTTTCTTTAACATAACCCACTGTGTGAGCAGGTGCCACCTGGCCATTCTTGCATAGCCCTGTGGGAACTGGGGCTTGAGGAACTAGCACAAGAAAATGCCTGTGCTCTGGGTACTGCTATTGATGTCAGTGATGAAGTCCAGGTGTTTCATGTCTTCCACCAGCATCTATGAAACTGTGGTGAACCAATTGTTAGCTCGTATGTAGAGTAAGATCTCAGGCCCTGCGCAGCTCTTGAGGGATCTCCCCTCACCTCTGTCTTCCAAATACTCTATGAGCACAGCTAATTGTTCGTGTGTGTGTGTGTGTGTGTGTGTGTGTGTGTGTGTGTGTGTGTCTGTGTGAATTGCTGGAGATTAACCCCAGGGGCATTTTACCTCCAAGCTACACCACCAACCAACCAACCAACTGACCAACCAATCAACTAATCAAATGTCTGGATGAGGTTGGGAAGAGAGAAGCTGGAAAAGACAGCATGAGAAGATGCACAGGAGCCATGTTGGGGGATATAATGGGTATTTTGTGGGGATGGAGGGATAGCATAGGAGGAGCAGAGCAGGCACTTTTGTGGCCTGGCATAGAGGGTGTTGAGTTTCAGAGTAAGACTTAGTCTGATGGACAGTGGTGGTAATACCAAAATTGTCATTATATGTCTCCCATTCCCTTCTTTTTTTCCACAAACTTGTTGTTCAACCCAGATGATTCCTGGGGAAAGAGCAGCTCGTGGTTTCTCCAGCCAGGGAGTCCCAGGAGGGGAAAATGGCTGCCGCTCAGCCGCTCAGCCTGTCTCCCAAGGCCAGGGAGACAGCCTCTTCCCAAAGTCTCCAAGGCAGGACCGGCAGAAGAGAGGCGTTAGCATAAGATAGAGAGAGAGCCTCGAATGTACCTCACATTAGCAGACAATATTGCCTTGATTGCAGACAACACACATGAATTGAATTGATAAAGGAATCTTCCCATCAAAGCCAGAAATGAGTGGAAATTAACTTTAACAAAGTAAGCAACTGCGTTCAAGAGACGGAGAGAAGAAACCCACTGCATACTTTGTGCATGTCGGAGATGTGGAGGAGCAAAGTGTCTGGGGCCCATCAGCGTGCGCAAGAGTGATTAATAAACACTTACAGGGACATTCATCTGACAGGCGGCTGACAAAGCTCTGCAATGATGGGGAGAAGGGGCATTTCTTCTTGATAGATGTATCTGAAATGCTCATTTACTCCTTTTTGATGGATTTAAATGTCCAGGTATTCTCTCTCCATAGAAATTGATTTGGAAATGGTGCTGGGTTAAAAATAAGGGCTAGAGATTTAACTACATCTATGTGGAAGAAAATGTATTCGTCCTAGTCATCAATGCATAGATTGAAATGTGCGGGAGTTTAACAGAGGTTTTTTGTTGTTGTTGTTTGGGGGGGGGTACCTGTTCTTTTTTAAAGTGTAAAGTGAGATAAACTGGTAAAAAACCATTCTGCCTGAGGGTCTGTAAATATTGATGACTAAATACTGTATAAGTCTTAAAAATAATCTATTGGAAACCAGTTCTTAAAGAGCAGACTTAAATTTGGATTAAGATTTGTGCTTGGTTTGAATTTTCCAAAGGAGGAGGCATGGACGTGGGTACAGAAGAGAATCAACATGTCCCCAGGGACTGAGAAGCTCATGAAATCCGTCTCCTTTACTCCCTAATTTTCCAGATAGCAGGATGGGATTTGGTTTGTTCGAGGAAAGAATCTAGCATGGACCTTACCACCCCCTTCTCTTCACCTATGAAGTCTAGCTCCAGGCAAACTCCTGGATTCCATCTGGAATTCTCCTGGGCCTACTCAGGTGGCCCTTTGGGAAGGAATACAGCCTAGGAAAGAGGGGAGATCATCAGTCCTCCAGATGCTGAGTGCTCCTGAAGGGTGCAGGTGGCAGCTTGGCCTGGACAGATGTTATGGAATTTCCAACTACACCAATGCTGCACAATATACTCCCAGGTCCCCCCATGAGCCCAGTGGGAGCACCCCAGAGGGCTTAGGGTCTGACCCAGCCCACGATCGGGGCTCCAGTAATATGAAAGAATCATGAAAATGTTATTCAACATGATTTGCAATTTCTAGGACACCATCAGAATAGTCATCATGGGAAAACATAAGAATTATATTGGAATGCAATGAATTCCTTCATATTGCAGCTTCGCCTTGTTCTTATTTGGATGTTTATGTAGAGGTGGCCATGGTTATTGTCAGAGTGCCTGAATCCTCATCTGTCTGCCATGGCCACACTCTGCCTTGGGTCTCAGCAAGCCCCATCTCTGTCATGGTGGCAAAAGGTCCCTAGACTGCTAAATCAGGGAAGAATTTCCTAGCCCCATAGCCTTGGTGTGGCTGCCAAGAACTAGTGCCATGCTACAAAAGCCCAGGGTTCTGGGGCATTAGGAATGGCAGCCATCTATGAGCCTAGCACCATTTCCCCTCCACCATTGTACCCAAGGCCCACGCTGGTTGCTTCCTGAGAAGCCGAGGGAGCGTGAGTGAGATGTGTCCATATGACATAGGATAAAGGATTCTAGAACCTGCTCAGGTGGGGAGGGGGAGGAAGCATTCTGCAATTACTATGGTGATATTGCTACTCATGGCATCTATCATGCAGAGCAGACTTTTTTTCTAATCACCTTTCTTGTGATTGTAGATGCTATTGTAGGTCTGCATATATAATTTTAGTTTTTTAGCAGAAAAATTCTAACTCAAACAGAGGTAGAAAGAATCTGTGTACCTATGTACCCTAAGAACCTATTATTCAGCTTCCACAATTATCAATTCAGGGTCCATCTTGTTTCCTCTGTATTTCTGCCCATTTATCCTCCTTCGGCAGGGATGAATGGGGAGATATTCCTCATTTAAAATTTTTATTATTTTGCCTTAATAACTTTTTCAAATAAAACAACACATTCATATTCTCCCCCCACCTCTGATACTGGGGATTGAATCTAGGAGCATTCTACCTCCAAGAAATACCTTCAGCCCTTTTTCTTAAAAATTTTTATTTTGAGAGCCAGGCGTGGTGGTGCACACTTGTAATCCCAGCATTTGAGAGGCTGAGACTGGAGGATCTGGGTTCATGGCCAGCCTCAGTTACCTATGAGGCACTCCAAAACTTAGTGAGACCCTGTTTCACAATAAAGAATAAAAAATAGGGTATAGCTCTATACCCTATATATATAGGTATAGCTCGGAGGTAGAATGCCCCTTAGTTCAATCCCCAGTACCGCAAAAAATAAAAATTTATTTTGAAACAGGGTCTCTCTAAGTTGCTGAGCCTGACCTTGAACCTAGAGTCCTTCTACCTCAGCCTCCCAAGTATCAGGATTACAGATGTGCATCATCATGCCTGGTTAACATCTTCTTATTAAAGGTAGGACATGTTTATGATTAAAAAGTAGAAACATCATGTAAATAAAAATATTCTTAAACCCACCACTTACATATAACCATTAGTACCTTGGTTTGTATTATTTCAAGAATTTTTTTCTCTATATAAATTAACTTTTTAATGTGAAATGGGACATACATTTATTGGGACTTACCTTTCTTCATTAATATGTAACCATATAAAATAACATTTAAAATACTCAAAGATAGTTTCATTGTATAGAAACACCATAATTTAATATGCCACTTATTTTATACATTTAGATATGTTTTAACTACTTAATATAAAAATGACATACTCCAAAAACATTGTTTTAACAGCATCTTACCCTTGTGGTTATTGATTTTATTAGGATAATAACCAGAAATGATAAAATCAAGTAAGGCAGACACGTGTTTTAAAGGTTCTGAATACACATTGCTGCATTGCTTATTCCAATTCACAGACTACCATTAGGGTTTGAAGATGTTGGTTTCCCTAAATCTTTAACAACATTGGGTATCACAGCTTCGTCTGGTTTTTGGTGTTATGATAAATGGAAAAGTAATTTAAGTGGTATTATTTTCAATTAGTGAACTTATCAACCAAACAATCATAGAGTCAAGTCAAAGATTCTAAAAGGCAGTGGTTATAATTTAACAGGGATAGAAATATACATTTCATAGACAGGAACACAGAAGAGAACATCTAATCAAAACTTGGTGGTGGTGGTGGTGGTGATGAAATTCATGGAAAGCTTTTCAAAATAGCCCATGCTCTCCGTCCTCCATTCCTGCTGTTTTGTTTTACATCCAGTTCATCCATCAAGAGGTGGGGTCTAGATCCTCACTCTGCATCTCTGTTGCTCTTGTGATTTGCTGTGGTCAGGAGAATGTGATACAGGTGATGATGTGCTGATTCTGAGACCTATGTGCTTCCAGGTTTTCTAGGAACCCTTTCTGCATCTCGAAAACAAACTCAGGCTAGCCTGTGAGAGGCTAAGAGACCATGTGGAGCAGAAGCCATCCCCCCTGGAACTCGCTCAGACCAGCCAGCTCCCAGAGGACTCACCAGCTACTGCAGACACTTCCACAAGCCCAGCAGATATCAGCCAAGCCTGTTTCAGATCAGCAGAACCCTTATCCTATCCATGCACTTGTGACAATTTTAAATGGTTTTGCCAGGCACTGTGGTGTGCGCCTGTAATCCCAGTACTTTGGAGGCTGAGATAGAAGGATCACAAATTTGAGACCAGCCTCGGCAACCTAATGAGAACTTTAGTGACTTAGTAAGACCCTGTTTCAAAATTAAAAAAAAATAGGGCTGGGGGTGTAGATCAGAGGTGGAATGCCTGGGTTCAATCCCCAGTACAGGGGTGGGGGGATTCTTGAACTGGGCCCATGTCTGTAATCTCAGCTCCAAGGGTGCTGAGGCAGCAGAATCACAAATTTGAGACCAGCCTAGGCAACTAAGCAAGACCCTGTCTCAAAATAAAAAGAGCTGGGAGTGTACGTCAATGGCAGAGCAGTCCAGGTTCAATCACCAGTACCACACATTATGCAAAAAAAAAAAAAAAAAAAAATCCCAAATGTTATTGATTTAAGCCACTGAGATTTGCTATGCAGCATTAATATGGATGCCAAGTCCTTCAAGATTGAAAACTGAATGAAATTTGGAAATTTGGAAGGACCTGATAACATCCAGTGCAGACCTTACTGATTAATTTGCCTTTGGGTGGCAGTGATTGACGATGAAAATCAATTGGCCTTTGGGAAGCTGTCAATAGTGCTTTGGTGATCAGCTCCCATCCACCATTTCCAGCCTTGCCAAAACCACAGGAGTGACTCTATGTTCATTATTTTGTCTGATATAAATTCACCTTGGGTAGGACACTGTTTATGAATCAAAGTTTGCAGAGTTCAATGATCTATGCTGTCCTCAGGGGTCATTATCTCTGAGCCCTGACCTGACTACTAAGCCTATACATCTCAGAATGAGTCTCCACCAGTCCCCAGAGTCTCTAAAGGCTTCAGGTGCTTTGTCAAGGGCAATCATAGTTGATGCCATCATTGACATTTCCAGAGACTTAGATTCCATAAATGGTCTCATGAATCTTAAAGTAAAATATAGGAAGCACTCTTTTTTTTTTTTTTTTTTTTAATACTAGGGATGGAACCTAAGGGCAATCTATTACTGAATTACACTACCACCCCCTTTAAAAATATTTATTTATTATAGTACTGGGGATTGAACCTGGGGTATTCTGCCACTAAGCTACACCCCCAGTCCTTTTATTTATTTATTTTTTTTTAATTTTGAGACAGGGTCTTGCTAAATTGCCCAGGATGACCTTGAACTTGCAACCCTCCTGCCTTAGCTTCCTGAATAGATGAGATTACAGGCATGCTCTGCCATGTCTGGCTAAAAGAACATTTTTTGAAGGATGATTTACCTTTTTCAATCATAATTTAATTCTGTGTGTGTGTGTGTGTGTGTGTGTGTGTGTGTGTGTGTTATACTGGGGATTGAGCCTGGGGGAATTCTGCCTCCAAGTTACACACCCAGCCAGTCCTACTTTATTTTTATTTTGAAACAGGGTCTCACTAGGTTGATGAAAGTTCCATTACTTGCTGAGGCTGTCCTTGAACCTGTGATCCTCTTGTCTCAGCCTCCTGAGTGCTGTGATTACAAATGTACACCACCATGCCCAGTTCATAATCTAATTCAAAAGTACTTTTCAGAGCAGAGTTTGTTTTCATCTTGAGATATTTTGTTTTCTTTTTCTATAGAGTGTTTTAGGCTGGAGTTTCTGATTGTGAACTAAATATATAAATGAGCATTAGTCTCCCTCATTCTTTTTTTTTTGCGGTACTGGGGATGGAACTCAGGGGCATTCTACCTCCGAGCTACACCCCCGGCCCTATTTTTTATTCTTTATTTTGAAACAGGGTCTCACTAAGTTGCGGAGTGCCTCACTAGGTATCTGAGGTTGGCCGCAAATCCAGATCCTCTGGTCTCAGCCTCCCAAATGCTGGGATTACAAGCGTGCGCCACCATGCCCGGCTTTAGTCTCCCACATTCTAATGGGCCCTTCTAACAGGTCATTTGTTTCCTGAGACCTAAAAAGCATGTTCTTTAGAAGAAAAAAAATAAAAGGCACTGATGTTTTCTTTTGACATCCATCACAAATATGAAAATGAAGCATTGCTATTTTCTTTAGTAATAGCTAAGAACAAAGACTATAAATTAACTTCCCTCCACTAAGCACTATCAATAGAGATTTGGAGTGTTTTCCCCCTAGTCTAAACTTCTGCTTGGGAATGAACTTTTGGAATGAGGCACATTTCCTGCAAAGGCCCCTGGACAAAGGCACATGAGCTAGGCTTCATTCTGGAGGCTCCAGTTGAAGACCTGACCTGCGATGGGAGGGACGGTCGCTGTGCCTGTGTACCAGAGGCTGCATTTTCTCAAGAGTCATAGCTCATAGGAAAACTCGGTGCTGTTTCCGTAATGGGCACAACTAGAAGCCACCAATGATGTGGACTGTAGTTGGAAGAGCACAGGCCACCACGTCTGAGCTCCCTGAATGAGTGGGATCCCCGCTTTGTCCAGGGGGTGGGAGGGATGTTCAGAATCAGCCTGCTCTTCATTCCAATGTTTCCTCTTTGGGAACTGAAGAAAGTATTCTTGGAAGAAGATGTTGATGCTGTCCACTTGGGGCTCTGCTGGGGAAAGTGGATCCTACTCAAAGGAGCTCAGAAAAACCATAATTGTGAAAAGTTTTAAATGACAAAGGGTTGCCTGATTCAATTCCATTTGTGCTCGGGACCACAAGAATCAAAATGAAGCCGGGTATGGTAGTGCACACCTGTAACCCCAGTACATGGGAGGCTGAGACAGGAGGATCACAGGTTCAAGGATAGCTTTAGCAACTTAGTGAGGCCCTCAGCAACTTAGTGAGACCCTATTTCAAAATAAAAAATATGAAGGGCTTGGGGGTGTAGTGCAGAGGTAGAAAGACCCTGGGTTCAAACAACCATACCAAAAAAAAAAAAAAAAAAAAAAAATCAAAGTGAGAGAGCCAGCACTTTTTGGTCCCTTTTTTGTTTTAGTACTGGGAATTGAACCAGGGGCATTCATCCTCTCAGCTACACCCCCAGCCCATCGTATTTTTTTTAAATGTTAATGTTGAAACAGGTTCTTACTAAGTTGCTGAGGTTGGCTTCGAACTTGTGATACTCCTGTCTCAGCCTCCCAAGTACTGTACATGCGTGTACCACCACACCCAGCTCCAGGTAGGATTTATTTATTTATTTTTTCAGTACTGGGTATGAACCCAGGGCCTTACACCTCTGGGCTACACCCCAAACCCTATTTTATTTTTTTATCTTGAAACAGGTCTCACTAGGTTTCTGAGAGGCTCGCTAAGTTGCTGAGGCTGGTCTTGAACCTGCAACTCTCCTATTTCAGCCTCCCAAATACTAGGATTACAGGTCTGTGCCACCATGCCTGGTGCCTACTGGACCACTTTTGTTACCTATGTGAGAGGCCCCTGCTTGGTGCTCAAGAGTTCTCTATAGTGTGCATAGTAATGCCCAAGCCTTCCCAGGAACTGGTCCATGGAGAAGCAGGAGGGGCCTTCCCACCACAGTAAGCTTGGCAGTCACCCCACCTCCTCGTCAGGTCGCTGAGCCCTTTGCATGGGGAGGCAGCATTTCCCCCACTGTGCGGATGAGAGTGTCTCGGGCCAGAGGGGTCAGGGTTCTGCGACTTGAATGCAAGTCTCTCTTGCTCCAAATCTCTCCAAGGGGCTGCCACTCCCTTGGGCATTAGGGATGTTTAGAGGTGGGCTCTAGATCAGTGCAGGAAATGGGGGAAGAATTTTGTAAGGCTCTTGAAGGAAGAGGGGAGATAAAACTGTTTCCCTTTTGTGGAGGTGCTGCCACGGCTACTGGGAAATCCCTTTGGGCAACTGGAAACACCACATGGGAGGCTTCCACCTGTCACTATCCACGTTCGTTGGTGCAGCCCTAGCTTTTGCTTGCCCTCAAAAGAGGGAACTTGAAGTTGTAATTGTGAGGCTACCCTTGGGGAGACCAGAAATTCACTCCCCTCCAGGTTAAAGCATCTGTGTCAGTCTGTGTTGTGCTGCTGGAGCAGAATATATGGGACTCAACACATTTCAGACACATTCCACCCTGCCCAGCTGGCAAGGGTCTCCTTGCTGCATCATTCTTCAGGAAAGACAGAAGGCAAGAGAGGATGAGGGCGAGTAAGCCACAGAGGACCAAACTTGTTTTATTACAAATGCACTGTTGCCAGGATTAAGCCACTCCTGTGGTCACAGCATCAATCCATTCACAAGGACAGAGCCTTCTTCACCCAAGGCCTCACCTTCTGTTACTGTTTACTGAGAATCAAGTTCCCAGTACATGAACTTGCAAGACATGTAAACCACAGTGTCATATAAATCCACATCATCTAAGACCATAGTCCTCTGGTGTAGGGTGGGTGAAGTGTCCTTCTGCTATAAGAGCCATGAAGAGGAAGGTGCCTCCCCCAAGTTACTACCAGGTGCTTAGGACCCATTGGGAAAAAGAGGTGATGGGGGGAGGCAGGGACTGGGTACCAGGATGGGAACCAGGGCTGGGAGATTCACATTCATGGGCCACTGCGTTCTTCGTTTATTCATTAGTTTAACAGCCAGCTATGCAGTCTGTGTTAGAAGTCAAGGTAAGGTCGAGATGAGAAAGACACCTAAGTCCCACATGGAGCCTTGTGTGTGTAAGAAAGAAAAGCAGAAGTTCCTACAAAGAACAGTGGGAGTCAGAGGAGGCTGTGGGGAGTGTGTTGGGGGAGAGGAGCTGAGCTCTGGGTCAAGAGAAGGTGGGTTTCAGGTGAATAGCAGGACAGGTGTCTTGGAAGAGGGTAGCATGGTCCAGGATGTGGGGCAGAAGCAGCCTGCACCTTGGCGCAGATGGATAAATTTGTGTTTCCCAGCTACTTATGCATGGCTCTGACCAACCTCTCAGCCCTGGTTTCCTTATCTCCAAAATGGAAATCATATACCTGTCTGATAGGGCTGTTTTGGGAAGTCCACAAGACAATATAGGAAATGCCTGGAACAGACCCTGGCGCTGGCTGGCACTCGCTGAGCATTCCCTGTCCTCCCCCTTGCCCCTCACAGGGCCATCCACACCTCATTCTGGAGCAGACTCTGTAACCCTGGCACCCCTCCTCTTTTGGTCATAGCATAGTGGCTGGCAGGTGACAAAGGATCCACTCTGCATGTGTTAGCAGGTGATCCACAAGCTCTGCCTTTCCTCTCCCCTCCCAATCTCCTGACTCTCTGCCCTTTCTTTTCATTTCCAGAATATGAGCCACTGACTCTGCCCCTCAAATTTTTAAAACCTGTTCTCTCTCTTTCTAACCAGTTTTCTCTCTTTTTCTCTTTCTTGACTTGAACCCAGGGGCATTCTGCCTTTGAGCTATACCCCCAGCCCAATTAATTAATTTAATTAATTTGAACCAGTGTCTTGCTAAGTTGCTGAGGGCCTTTCTACTTTGTAGAGGCTGGCTTCGAATCTGTGATCCTCCTGTCTCATCCTCCCAAGTACTAGGATTACAGGCATGCGCCACCACACCTTGCAGGACCTCAGTTTTCTTCTCTGCAAAGGAGCACAATCAAAGCCGACTCCTCCCAGGTTGCTGGGATACTCACAAAGTCACTGTAAGGTGACTTCCAGCAGGCACCTATTTTGGCAGGTGGAAGCTCTTCCTTACGGGCAAATCACCAGAGAAAATTGCTCAGGGCCTGTTCTGTCCTGTAATGACATGCAGGGCTGGGGTTCCTGGGTAGGGATGGGGGAAATGTAGGAGAAGTTGGAGCATCTGCAGGTATGAAGGAGAGAGAGAGAGAGAGAGAGAGAGAGAGAGAGAGAGAGAGAGAGAGAGAGAGAGAGAGAGAGAGAGACAGGAAGTGGGAAGCTCAGTGGGTGTGGTAACTTGGGCGTGTATGGACATTAGTATGTCAGGGATGGCGGGAAACTGCTGTGTTTCCTGTCTTTCTTAATGCTGTCCTTGGGTTGGGTGGAATCAGTGATCATTACTATCATTACTTTGCTTGTTGGAAGCATTGTTACAGTCAGATCTTGATGCCACCTGGGTGCCCCAGGCATTCAAGGTAAAGAAAGCCCTTACTGAATACAGAATTCAGTTTGAAGCAGTCCTGGAGTGATCTGTTTACAGGAGCCTGTGAGTGCAGGAAAGAAGTACATCCAAGTGTCTCATATCAGTGGGCTTCATGATGGAGCAGAGCTGGCACCTTGTTGCAGCCTCAGTGGCAATGTGTGCCTGTGACTTGTTTCAAGGATCTGCCGTGCTGCTGACACTGACACTCTTCTGTGTGCTTCTGGTGTGAGCAGCTGCTCTGATGGGGGAAGAAGGCTTGGGTTTGAAGACATTCAGCACTGAGGGTTCCACTGTGACCTTGGGCAAGTCACTGATCTTCTGTAAGCTGAAATGTTCTCAATGGCATGGCAAAGCTAAGAACACTTGTCAGCTTTTTCTCATGGTACAAGAGCAAAGCTCAAATGAAAGAATGTGAAAATGCTTAGTACATGGAACCTCTGAACCTGTATGTACTACTATAATAGTTATCTGTTCCATGAGGGGCAGGTCGAAATGTATGACAAGACCCCTGCTGAGGAAGCCTGAATTCTTTGTGAGAATGTCACAATGGAGGCCGGGCGTGGGGACTCTTGGTGTCTATTCCAGCGTACAGGCTCAGCGGATGCATCTTGCCCTGGTTGGTGATCTGTGCATCAGTCTCTTACCTTCTGAGTCATCCAGGCAAACCCCTTTCAGAGGACCAGTAGTCCAAGTCACCAAAGTCAAGGGACCTGGGGAATCTGGGCCCAGTTGCTGGTGGTCTCCCAAGTGGTCCAGGCTTTGGGTACAGGTGGTCCAAGGTCATAGATGAGGAGGCTGGCCAGATGCTACAAGGCGAAGGTCACCAAAGTGAGTCTACCAGTGACCAGGAGGTGCCTGCTCCTCTTCCTCGCAGAATCAGAAATTTTATTTTCCTTTAGAGTTCATCAAACTTCAGTGTTCTGACTCAGCTTAATAAAGATCACAACAGGCCGATGCAGAAAATTAGAATGCATGTTCATAAAATGTCTTAGTCCATTTTTTTGTTGCTAATAACAACACTAAAGACTGATTGAGTTGTAAAGAACAGAAACAGAAGTTCACCTTGGCTTATGGCTCTGGTCCATGGTTGACTAGAGGTTGCATCCGGTGATGGACTTTTGTCTACAGGGTCCTGGGGTGGCGCAGGACATCACATGCCAAGAGACAGGGGACTCACCAAAGACCAAACCAAGCTAGTTATTATTATTTTACCATTTTAAAACTTATTTGGTACTGGGGATTGAATCCAGGGACACTTGACCTCCAAGATATACTCCACTCCCCCCTCACCCCAGCCCTTTTTAGTTTTTATTTCAAAATAGGCTCTCACTAAATTGTTAAGGGTCTTGTCTCATTGCTGAGGCTTACCTTGAACCTACAACCCTCCTGTCTCAGTCTCTCAAGTACTGGGATTATAGGCATATGCCACCACACCCAGCCAAACTGATTTTTATAGAAAGTTCATTCTCAAGATAACCCACTCACCTATTAATCTATTAATGGTATGAATGGATTAATCCTTTACAGGGGTAGAGCCCTAATTGCCTCTTAAAAGTCTCACCTGGTTCCATCTCTTAATAGCTCATAATGGGGATTAAATTTCAATACAAGTATCAAGGGGGAAAATCATATTCAAATCATACCACTAATTTATTTATTTATTTAAGGTACTAGGGATTGAACTTGGGGACATTCTACCTTCCAGCTATACCCACAGCCCTAGTTTTTATTCTTTATTTTGAAACAGGGTCTCACTAAGTTGCAGAGGGCCTCACTAAGGTAGCTGAGGCTAGCCTCGAACCTGGATCCTCCTGTCTCAGCCTCTCAAGTACTGGGATTACAAGTGTGTGCCACCATGCCTGTCTCCAGCATTTTATTTATAATAAAATGTTGTGGTTCAATTGAACAGATCAACACATAGCTTCATATCAGATGAGCTATGCAAAAAGTAAAATTTCCAGAATTATTAGTATTAATACTAGAAGTTGGCCAGATATGGTGGTGCATGCCTGTAATCCCAGTAACTTGGGAGCCTGAGCCAGGAGGATTGCATGTTCGAGACCAACCTCAGCAATTTAGTGAGTACTTGTTTCAAAAAATAAATAAATAAAAGAGCTGTAGGTGCAACTTGAAGGTAGAATGCCACTGGATTTAATCCCAGTACTGAAAAAAGAAAAGAAAAGAAGAGAGAGAAGAAATTGAAATGTTAGAAGTTATTTAATAAGTTTGGAATTGTAGTTCAGGGTTATATGAGTTAAATGACAATCTTAGACTCAGATGGATAGATACACCCTAACCCTGGAAGATAACCATGCCATAGACTATAGCTGGATCAAGTTCTTGTTTTTGTTTTTGTGGTACTGGGGACTTTTGAAACAGTGTCTCATTAAGTTGTGGAGAGCCTCACTAAGTTGCTGAGGCTGGCATCAAACCTGCGATCCTCCTGTCGCAGCCTCCCAAATACTTGATCCACACCTGGCTGGATCAAGTTTTGATCCAGCTGCCCATTCCCAGATGGAGGTCAGATAGACACTGCCAACATTTGTTTTAGGACTTGCCTCTTACTAACCTTCCATTGTAGACCCACCTGTCTGTTCATCAGCACGTGCTATCCTTTGCTTGGGTTGACATTCAATCAGGGTGGCATGTGGTTCTGCAGGCTGGAGTCCACTGAGTTTCCATGTATCGGGGTTGGCATCCACACTATATTCATTGCACAGTTTACATTTATGGCAATCTTAA
The DNA here is from genome assembly GCA_004027655.1 of Graphiurus murinus. Classification (NCBI taxonomy): domain Eukaryota; kingdom Metazoa; phylum Chordata; class Mammalia; order Rodentia; family Gliridae; genus Graphiurus; species Graphiurus murinus. Next base: position 4,871 of record PVLC010005794.1, on the reverse strand, counting down.
TCCTTACTTCCTAATTCTTATTCTGTACTTGGAAAGGAAGCCAGGTGGAGTCTAAGTTGGGAGGGTGAAAATGCACTGATTCCAAGAGGCCTATCAGACTTGAAGCAAGAGTCCATCGACTGAGGACCCTGGGGTGGCTCTTAGCTCCCTAATGAGAGCTAATTAGTTGGGAGGTAGACTACAGAGACAACTCATATGAGTTTGTCAGGTCTCCAGTACCAGTGAGCCACACGATATTCCCAGGAAAGCAAGATGGAAACCTGGTCCTTAGGACAGAGCACACCAAGGTGGGAGGAGAGTAGAGGAAATGTACAGGGGACAGGGTCTTGGGTCCTCCTCACCTCCTGTCTGCCCCCCCACCAGGGTCACTGGGGACTGCTTTGGGTTGTTCTGTGGACTGGGAGGAGTGGACCCCACCTGTGGCTGGGTCTGAGAATTGCAAAAGTATTGGGTGATACTCTCAGCCAGTTGTCACCCAGACTGGAAGAAGAAAGGAAGTTTGGGAAGTAGGTGATGTTAGCAAACACAGGAGAACCAATGTTAACCTTGCCAATCAAATAAAATTTCTCTGGTGTTTTTGTTTGTTTGTTTGTTTGTTTGTTTGTTTGTTTTGAGGAGGGGGGAGCCATTGCCAGGTCCCAATGGGATTAAGTTCTGCCCTGTGATCCACTGCCCCTGATTCTCAGCCTCACTCTAACAGGTGGAGGGGACTTCTTTTAGGACAACACCCCAGTCCATAAACAAACTGTCTCAGCACTATGTCAAAGCTTCCAGGAGAGGGTGAGTGGTTACAAGTGCTGCCTGAAGAGACAGACATGTTTGAATCACAGCTCTGCCATCTGCTGGCTGTGGGACATCACGCAAATCAACTAACCTCAGACTCCTCAGTTTCATAGTCAGTAAATTGGGAATATAGTACTTGTCCCTGTTGCCGTCGCCCTTATCCACAACTTTTTCTTTTTGCAGTTTCAGCTATTTCTGATCAACTGTGGTCTGAAAATATTAAATGCACAATTGCAGAAATAATCAATTCTTCATAAGTTTATTTGTTTTGTACTGGGGATTGAATCTGGGGCATTTTACCTCCAAGCTACATCCCCAGCCCTTTGTATTGTTTACTTTGAAACAAGATCTTGGTAGGTTGCTGAAGGAGAGTCCCACTAAATTGCTGATGCTGACTTTGAACCTGTGCCTGGCCACATCCTATGTTTTAAGTTGCTGGCTATTCTCAGAAGCATGAAATCTTACTCCATATCACCAGAGATGTGACTCATCTCCTGTCCAATATGTCCACTGTATATGCTACCCGACAGGTTAGTCACTGAGCAGCCATCTCAGTTATAAGATCTACTGTCACATATCACAGTGCTTGTGTTCATTATTAAGTAGCTTTACTTAATATTGGCCTCAAAGTGCACGAGCAGCAATGCTGGCAGTTTTATTAAAGTATATGGCTATAACTCTTCTATTTAATTAGTAGCTATTGTTATTAGTATCTTATCATGCCTAACATATAAAGTTTAATTTACACCTAATTTATAGTTAATTATAAATTAATTTATGACTAAACACATACATGAATAAGTATAATGTATGTATAGGAAAAAAACCAAAATATCTAGGGTTTGGTACTATCTGTGGTTTCAGGCATCCACTGCAGGTTTGGAGCATTTCTCATGAGGAAAGAGGGTGATACTGCAATTGTTTTTATTTCACCAGTTTTTCCTGAGAATTAAATGCCCACACCTGGCATCTCGTGGGCAGGGGCACACAGCCATGGAAAGGAGATGCTGCATCTTCTAGTTCCTGGCCTCAGGGTAAAACTATAGCTCCTGCACCTTTTAAAACGTGGGCAGCACTCGCACAGGGCCTGGTAGTCAATGACGGGTTCGATTTTCTCAGGGCAAATCAACCTAAGACAGGGCTCGTTGAATGACTCATCGAGACCCCATGATAGGTAAGATTAAGCACCTGGTAGGAAACGACCTAAGACAGGCACAGTCCTTTGTGCATTTTAAAATAAAAACGGGGGAGTTGTGGGAGCCCAGCTGGGCCCTTTCCCCCCTGGCAGTTGCTATCTGCATATATGAGCAATTATACTGACTCTTCTGCTATGGGCTACATTGGCATCTCGAAGTCTGGAGATTGCTCCTAGGATGTGTAGATGAAAGACCCTCCTACTTCTTAGAAAGTAAATATATGACCCTAAAGGAGTATGGTTTTATGACTCTAGAAAGTTTGCTTTACCAGGCTATGTTAAGAACGTGGGCTATACGTGTAAAATGAAGAAGTGGTGCTATTTGTGATCTGACAATGATTGATATGTCATAAATGTCTATGTAACCCTGTAGTACACAAGAAATGTATAAAAAATCCGTGCTAAAAAATAAATTAATAAAAAAAAAAAGTGGGCAGCTTTAACCTTTGATGTGCTGTTCGCAATGCTCCTGGTCAGGAGGAGCCTGCCCCCACCAGCTCCCTCCTTCTCCTCCTCTCAAGCAGATGTGAGAGTCCCCAGCAGAGCGAATACCCTGAACTCAGTTTCCCACACAGAATCAGAATTTGCTACTTGGGTGTCCTTGTTGTTTTTCTTGTGGCTAAAAGGATAGAAGTGCATGCCCTTCCATTGCTGCACAGTCAAGAGTGCTTTGTCAACCAGGCCTCATTGCTGTTAAGAACCAACATGTGCTGAACCCCCTTCAGAAGAGTCTCGAACACAAAATGGAACTCGGCCCCTTGCTTTTTGGCTAACTCTATACAGGTCCTCCCCATCCCAGCTCCAACATAAGAGTCTCAGTCTTTCCCCATATGACCCAAGTGCCCGCCGTATCTCCAAATGGCTTGAGAACCCACAGCCCAGACAGAGGGGATTTCTAGGGTCTGTGAAATGGGGAGAAAGAGCATCCAGCAATTCCATCCTCCTACCAAGACAGCACTCCTGTGTCTGATGACTCTTCCCCTGAGGGGAACCACGCAGTGAGGGCAAAGGCCTACAAGATATTGATACCGGAGACCAATTATACCACATCAAGGTGCAAGACCATTGGTAAATCTGGGATCCACTGGTTGTGTTAGTCAGTTTTCTGTAACAAAATACCCACAAATCTTTCAAAAAACGAGGGTAAAATGAACACTTTTTTTCAAGATTCAAAAATGGACAGAATTTATTACTAGCAGACTATACAAGAATGCTGAAAGAAAGTCCTTTGGGCAGAAGAAAAATGATATATTTTTTCAACACATGGACAGAGATTTACTTAGGAAGAAAAGATATATACATTCAAGGGAGAATGCAGGCCATCTCAAAAGAGAGAGGTATGGAAAAATGATGCTTAATAGAAATATGGATCTACCTAAAGGAATGGAAAACATTCAAAAAGGTGACTATGTAAATAATGATAATGATGCCTCTTCTCTTTCTTCTTTTTGTGGTACTAGGGTTGAACCCAGAAGTACTCTATCACTAAGTTACACTCCTACCTCTTTTTACATTTTTAATTAATTAACTAATTAATTAATTAATTAATTGGTACTGAGGATGGAACCCAGAGGCATTCTACCTTTGAGCTATACCCCTAGCCCAATTTTATTTCTTCTTTGGAAACAGGGTCTCACTAGGTTGATGAGAGTCTCACTACTAGCTGAGTATGTCCTTGAACCTGCGATCCTCCTGTCTCAGCCTCCCAAGTACAGGGATTACAGGTATGTGCCACCACACCCAACTACTTTATTTTATTTATTTATTTATTTATTTATTTATTTATTTATTTATTTATTATGGGGATGGAACCCAGGGGCATTCTACCTCGGAGCTACACAACCAGCCCTATTTTTTATTCTTTATTTTGAAACAGGCTCTCACTAAGTTGTGGAGGGCCTCAATAAGTAGCTGAGACTGGCCACGAACCCGGATCCTCCTGTCTCAGCCTCCCAAGTACTGGGATTACAAGTGTGTGCCACCACGTCAGAAGTACATTTTTTATTTTGAGACAGAGTCTTTCTAAGTTGCTCAGGCTGGCCTTGAACTTTTGATCCTACTCCCTCACCCTCCCAAGTCACTGGGATTACAGACATGTTCCACAAAGTCAGGCTTCTTTCTTCTTTTTGAATCTCTTTAAATGATATTCTACTTTTTTAAACAGAAAAAAGTAATATAATGTGGGGTTCATAAGGCATACAAAAATAAAATTTGTGACAACTGTACAAAGACCAGGAGAAAAAAACTGGAATTATACTATTGTGAGGTTCACTACTTTATGTGAAGTAATATAATATGACTTAAAAGTAGAAAATTTAAGTGATAAATGAAACATGTATACTATAATTACTAAAGCAACCACTAAAACAATACAATAGAATTATAGCTTGTAAGTCAACACGAAAATAAAATTGCTAAAATATTTAATTATTACACAGGAAGTGGAACAAATGGAAGAAACTAAAAACAAACAGAAAAATGGTAGGTTCAAACCCAACTTTATCAATATGCATCAAATATAAATGGCGTAATACTCTGAATAAAAGGCAGAGATTGTTGAAATAGATTAAAAAGCAAGATTCAGCTATAAGCTACCAAGAAGAAGCCCATTTTAGATATTAAAACATAATTATATTAAGAGTAAAGAAATAGAAAAAGACACAGCATGCTAAAATCCAATCAAAAGAATTCCGGAAAGCCGGGCGTGGTGGCGCACGCTTGTAATCCCAGCATTCGGGAGGCTGAGACCGGAGGATCCGGGTTCGCGGCCAGCCTCAGCTATCTAGTGAGGCACTCCGCAACTTAGTGAGACTCGGTTTCAAAATAAAGAATAAAAAATAGGGCTGGGGGTATAGCTCGGAGGTAGAATGCCCCTGAGTTCAATCCCCAGTAC
>PVLC010005793.1:0-73752 GCA_004027655.1 Graphiurus murinus | reverse complement strand
TTGTAATTTGGGAGGTTGAGACTGGAGGATCCGGGTTTGTGGCCAGCCTCAGCTACTTGTGGGGTCCTCTGCAACTTAGTGAGACCCTGTTTCAAAAATAAATAATAAAAAAAAATAGGTCTGGGGGTGGAGCTCAGAGGTAGAATACCCCTGGGTTAAATCCCCAGTACTGCAAAAAAAAAAAAAAAAAAAAAAAAAAGAAAGAAATAGAGGTGGCATTACAAAACAGTGTGCAAAAGGTAGGCTATTTAGCCAAGCTGTGGAATATTATATACCCCTTACTGCACATGAAAGTAAATTCCAAATGGAATAACAACCCAAATGTAAAACCGAAACACAAGCTTCATCATCACCAGAAGGAAATACAGAAAAATATCTTCACATGCATTGGTCTCAATCAAGACAAGAAAGTCCTAATTATAAAAGAAAAGGTCAATTTGACCTAGCAAAAAAAAAAAAAAAAAAACTTCCTTATGACAAAAGACCTTATGAACAAAGCTCGAAAATGAGCAACACCTGTGGAAAAGGCATTTGTAACATATATAACAGATAAGGAATCAGTCCCCAAGATCTATCAAGAATTCTTGTCAACATGATTTACATTATGAAGTGAGATGATAATGCACCAATAAAAGCACATTAAAAAAAAGAATTCCCAGCATCCTCTAGAAAAAAATGGGTGAAGAATTTGAACAGGTGTTTTTACTGAAAAGAAGGCCCAAATGTTCAGAAAATGCAGAGAAATGTTCACTTTCCTAGTGACCAGAGAAATGTAGGCAAAAGCACATCTGAGAAACCATTCCACACTCGATCCATTTGGCAAAAACGGAAAAGTCTAATAATAACAAGTACTGATGAGAAGGTGGAGAAACAAGAACTCTCAGATGTTGCTCGAGTGAATTGATCCACTTTGGAAAACAGGTTGGCACAGGCCAGCCGCACTGCAAGCACGCTTGTCTGTGACTCAGTAACTCTGCCGCTAGGAATACCTCCCCACCGAGCCCAGAGAGGGACACCCAAGCCTGGTCCCTGCAGCCTGGCTTGGCAAGGCAAAGGCGGCACATCGATGGAAAAACACACAGAGATCAAAATGAATGAGCAGGGAGCTCAAGGTTTCAACACATTTATTTGAGAAACAATATTGGGTAAGAAATAATGGAGCAGCAAGCACAGTTTGATGTTATACATGCAAATGTAACACAAAAAAAGACCGCCCATGATTTATGAACACAGGAGAGCAAAATAGAAAGACAGACTAAAAGACTATGCCTTAAATTCAAGACAAGGGCTGCCTGGAGGGGGGTGGGGGGTGGGGAGAATGACCAGGAGAGTGGCTAATGAGGGATTTCAGCTTTAGTGAAAATGTTTTACTACTTTTACTTGAGAAATTATCAACCTCTGTTAATTCTGGTGGGTGGTTTTATGGTCTCTGCATTTTTAATTACCAAAAAGATCATTAATCCCAAAGCAAATAGAATTAAAATTCATCATGTGAAAAAAAATCATCTATGTGACTGTTCATTTCAGCTCCCCCCACCCCCACGCCTCGGGTCTGTCTACCTCTGCTTTTGCTACAAACTCACTTGCTGCTGAATGAACACACCTTTTGAACACATCACCTCCTCGGTCCTCCCAAGATCTAGGAGCATCTTCACCATACAGATGAGAGCACTGCAGTTGGGGAGGTTAAGCGACTTCCAAAAGCTCCAAAGCTAGCAGATTTTCAACCTGAACCTAATTCTACAGACGTGAGTAGAAACAGCTCAGGAGACAGGGGAAGGAGGAGGGTGGGGAGAAGGTGGAGGCAGAGCAGGGGAACCACAGCATCGTTCTAAATGCTCTGCCTGGATAAAATTATTTAGACAGCCTGTGAGCACAGGATTAGTACCAATGTGCTGAGGATGGCAAGGCGAGGCAGAGGGAGGCTGGGCTGGGTGGCAGAGGGTCTGAAAGACAAGGCTGGGCAAGGAGCAACCTCTTTCACTACACTTGACCAAAGAACCCTCCAGGCCTAGGCAGGGAGAAGTGGGTGCCAGAGTTGGAGCTCACAGGAAACATGTGCTTGCTCCAGGTGGGTCTGCTCCTTCACGACCCCTCCCCGCTGTGGGCGAGGCTGCACAGAGCTCCCTGGTCCTGCGTCCCAGCACCCCTGGCATCCTTCCTGAACCCGCCTCCTGGTGCACATCACCCACATTCTGAGTGTCTTTTTCACCATCCCTTTACCCCACCTGGATCCCTGTGTGGCCTTCCGCCAATTACTTTTCCTCTCTCTGCCTTGGCTCCCTGCTGTGCAAAAAATGGAGACAGTGATCAGGAGAGGGGAATGGACGGATCCAGACTGAGAGAAGAGACCAGGGCTGGCTCCTGCTGGGTGGACGACATTGCCCGGGGAGGCTGTGGACATACATGTAAAGGTCCTCTGGGTGGGTGGCAGCACCCACCTGAGCAGGGGCTGCTCAAGATCGGGGAAGCGTGTGGGCATGCCTGGCACAGAGTGCCCTACACAGCGCCCAGAGTAGCTGCTCAGTAAACATGCTTGACTAAACTAGTTTTGAGCTGCCGGCCAGGGGTGCAGGCAGCATGGGTGAATGCTAGGAGTGGGAGTGCAGGAAGGCAATGGGGTGTGTGTCAAGGCCACGGGCAAACAGTAGAGACCCCTAGACAGTGTCAGCAGGGGAGCTAAAAACCAAATCAGCCAGAGCCTCTGCGCAGCACAGTCTCTGGGAGTGACGGGCCACCGAGGGAAGCCCTGGCCTGCCTCTCTTTAGGGATCACAATGTTGTCTTTGCTGAGGCGCTCCTAGCGAGGATGATGATGACAACTCACACTGACCGAGAACAGCTCGGTGCCCAGCATTGTTCTAAATGCTTTGAACGTGCTAACTTATTTAAACAGTGCGGCAACCCTATGAGGACGGTGTTATCTTGCAGAGGAGGAAACTGAGGTATAAACAGTTAAATGGCATAGCTGGTGGGTCAGAACCCCCTATGATTTGTGTGTGTGTGTGTGTGTGTGTGTGTGTGTGTGTGTGTGTGTGTGTGTGTTGCTGGAAATTGAACCCAGGGGTGCTCTATCTCCGAGCTACACCCCCCCCCCCAGTCCTATTTTATTTTTTTGGTTTGTAATAGGGTCTTACTAGATGGCTGAGACCCTTGCTACATTGCTGAGGCTGGCCTCAAACCTACAATCCTCTCATCTCAGCCTCCCAAGTATTAGGATTACAGGCCCCTGCCCACCATGCCCAGCTTCAGTATCTACTGAAGACACTTTAGTATCTACAAGGCCACCGCCTTCCTCCTTGAGCCAATAGTGGTCCAAGTGCACCATCACCAGGGTGGCAGATCAGGACAGAGGTTTGGGTGACAGGAAGAAATACTAAGCTAAGAGAATGAGAACTTTTCTAAAGAAAAGTGCTGTGTCTCTGTATTCTTAGTTTGACTCTAGAACTCTGTGACCTCTTACTCTGTGGCCTGGGGTAGGTCTGTTATCTGCTATTAACCTCAGTTTCCCCCTCTGAAAAATAGTCTACTAAGGGTCCCCACCAAGAACCCTTGGCAGAGCTGTGTGAGATGATGCATACATGGGGCTTGGCTACCCTGAGAAGCCTCAGTTTTGGGGGTGATTGGTGAGGCTTCAAGAAGCCTCAGTGTGGAGGTTTTCTGCAGAGGGCTTGATGGAGCCATGGTTAAGGCTCCTGGCTTTGGAGCCAGGTGGTCCTGGGTGGGGGTCCAAACTCTGCTCGCTGTGCAATCTTAAGGAAGTGAATTCACCTCTCCATGTCTTGGTTGTACCATTCATCCAACAAACATTCACTGAGAGTTTACTATGATCCAGGCATCAAGGCAGGCACCTTTCTGGATGGGGGGGCAGACTGTGGTGAAGATTAAGTGACATCCCACCGTGGAGGCCATCCTACCGTGCCTGGCTGTTGTCAGTGCCGTCAGGATAAGGGTTTTAACCTAGAGCCCAGGGCCCTGGCAGTTCCTTGGACCGCATTGCCTCCTGGTTGCACGCACTGCAGGACAGGAGGGGGCTGGTGGGCGCTCTGGGTTTCCATTTCCCAGCTCTCCCCACCCCGCCACAACATGCCGCTCCCCAGACTGGAAAGGAAGCCCAGAGGTCTCCTGCCAGCTCAGCCTGCTCCTGGAAAGTCTGAGCTCATCAGACGCCACCACGGGCTTATTTTATTTTATTTTAATTTTTAAGGGCAGAGGCGACGGTAGCAGCTTGCAAAGCAGAACAGAGCTCCCTGCCCACCGCCTCAGGCCCCAAAGAGGAGGAAGCATTTCCTGACTCTCTTGCAATCTCCAGATCCAAGGCCCCGCAGCGGCTGGGCCGGCCTGTGCGCCTGCCCTGCCCTCAGCTCACCAGCATCCAGAAGGAGCCGGTCACCTCCCAGGTCCCATTCCGCCACCTCCTCGGCCTGGACATCCTGTCCACAGGGCCTGGAAGGAGCCTCCACAGGTGGCAGAATTCCCAGTCTGAGAAGCACTGATTGCCTCAGAGAGAATCGCCTTTTCTCTATTCACAGGACCCATGCTTTTGACTCCATTTAAATAAATGTATTAAGCACCTACTGTGTGCCCCACCCCATGCTGGGCTTCATCCACCGCCCACATGATTCCAACCCGTGTAGAGCTTCCGGTTTTGTACAGGAGACAGCCTTGCTCACCAAGGTAGACAGTTGCTATGGCAACATGGAGACCTATGAAAGAGAAGAGCAGAGGTGGGCGTGGTGGTGCACTCTGTAATCCCACCAACTCAGGAGGCTGAGGCAGGAGGATAGCAAGTTCAAGGCCAACCTGGGCATCTTGGCAAGACCTTGTCTCAAAATAAAAAAAAAAAAAATAGAAAGGGCTGCGCAGGGGGGTGGGGGGTATAGCTCAGTGATAGAATGCTCCTGGGTTCAATCTCCAGTAACAAGAGAGAGAGAGAGAGAGAGAGAGAGAGAGAGAGAGAGAGAGAGAGAGAGAGAGAGAGGCAGAGAGGGAATCTGGATCCCCGGGTTAAGGACGGTCCTCGCAGGAGCAGGTTGGACCCTGAGAGACTAGAAGGCTGGGGAGAGGAGGTCCCTGCTGGCGCCCACTGAGCACTTGCTGTGAGCCTCACACAGTGCTGGGCGGCATCCATCCACTCAACCAGCCCTGGAGGTTGGTATTGCCAGCGTCATTTTACAGGTGAGGAGACTGGATCTCAGAGAGGCTAAATAACTTCCCCATGGTCACACAGCCCACAGGTGGCAGAGCCCAGAGCTGAAGTCAGAAAATCTAGTTTCAGAAACCTAGCCCTGTTTTTCTGGTCACTGGTATTTCTGAGAAACTACTGAATGCTATGAACCTTCTCCCCAGAAACACACACACACACACATACACACACACACACACACACACACACACACACACCCTTCAGGTGTCTCAGCATCCCACCTGACCTCGGTCTTGCAACTATCTTCCGCCAAGCCAGCACTATGCCATCTTCCACATCCCAGCTGATTGAGGTTCCTGCTAACATGGCCGGACCAGAAGAACTGCCCAGCTGAACTCAGTCAACACCCAGATTCTGAGTGATAGATGGTTGTAATGCTAAGTCACTGTTTGGGGTGGTTTGTTTTGCAGCAATTGATAATCAAAACATTCACCCTGGACATGAGAAAGAGAGGTGAGTGATCTAACCCAGGACTTTGAGTTACCGTGTCAGTTTTGGAACCACAACCTAAACAGGTGTTCAGTACACATGTGTAGGGGTGGGGGGTTGTCATCATGGAGAAGTGTGTGAACTCGAGTGTAGGTGCCCAAGTGTGAATCTGGGCTCTGTCATTTATAAGCTCTGTGACCTTTGAAGAGTATTCCCACTCAGACCTCCGTTTTCTCACCTGCAAAATGAGATAACAGAGCTGTTGTGAGCTTAAGTGAGATAAAGAATGCAGAACAGGTACATTTACAAAAATCAGCTTTTAGAATCAAGAGATTAGAGGAGGAGGCAGGTGGTTACCACCTGAGTAATACAGCTTTTTTAAAGAGCTTTGTTTAATTTTTTTTAAAACCTCAAATCTTGTTGCAAATTTGTTGAGGTGAATCCCACAGCTCTGGCTTTGTTTTTCATCCTCTTGCATTCTAAAGTAGTTTCAGACCTTGGAGAACAGAGGTGCCATCCCTACTGCCTCGGGTTAACACCCACCTGCAGCCCAGATCCATTTCTCTGAGAGAGGAAATGAACACGTTGAACTCTGATTTTTAATGTTGATTTGTTCCAGCATGAGAAAATGTAAACTCAATGCATTTCCTCTAAGGAATACAAAACACAAAATTTGAGCCAGTCCATTGGATCTTTGTTAAATTAATATATTCACGGACCAAACTGAAGAGAAAAGTGTGGCGCCTCACAGCCTACACCATCATCACCAACATGACCAGGATTCTCATTCATCTGAGAGTACTTACTGTATGCCAGACACTGCAAACATTGCATCTGTTAACAGAGCCCCAGAGTAACCCAGGACATGGGGGTCAGGGAGACAAGGAGCACCCAGCAAAGAGAGCCCTGGATGCTGTATAGACGCCACTCACTTGGTGCCCAGCACAGGCCTTCAAGGGCTCACAGATGGCTGGGCCAGGTCTCCTGAAAGAGCGAGGAAGGAAGGAGGGGAAGAGGAAGGAATAGGGAGATATGTATTTATCAGTGCTAAATTGCCATTAATTGCATTAGTCACAACCTCTCAGGTCCTAGATGGGAGGAATGGGAGTTATGGGCTTTTGGGGGAGAGAGCCATCACTGTGGTCTGGTGGTCTACAAGACCCCAAGGAGGAGATGCACTTCACCTAGCTCATTGCCTGATGAGCAAGAACTCAACGGGCAAAAATCATTGCCTGATGATTCAAGAACTGACTTTACAAATGAGACACCTACCTTGTCCTCCTTCTTTGCTGCCATTGGACCAATTGTTACCCTGCCATTATTACTTCTGGTGACTTGTTAAATTTCTATCTTCCCCACTGAGTAGTCACTTATATGCTAACAAGGACCCAACCTGTCAACCACTGAGTCCTTAGTGCCTTGCACCTGACACACAGTAGTTGTTCAGCAAACACTCATTAACTTCGCGATAGACCGACCAAAGGACTGGTTACTTAATATCAAAGGGCAGAAGGGACTTTCCCTGCAGGAACAGGCTCATGGTGTGTGCACGTTAAAAGTGGATTTAGAAAGCAGCTGCCTATCTGATCCACTCCATCTCCTTGCAAGTGTGCACACATGCGTTCACACACATACACTTTCCATTTCCTTATTCTCCTTGGCTCCCCACCCCAGGAGGCCCAGGCTTCTGTGACATACCAAGGATATCACTGTGACATGACACATTTAGAAAGCTGCATGTGGCAGCTGCAGTTAAAGTGAGAGGCTGAGCATGACCCATCTGCTGGGGGCTCAGGAAACCTACCCCAGCCTGGTCTCCAATCAAGCAAGCGAATGATCCATCAGTGCTTCTGGCTCAGTGGGCACAGCCTGACCCAAGACAGCATGGGGCGAAGGCTCTTTTAGAACCTAGAAAAGTCATCCAAAATCCCTGAAGCTACTGAGATGCTTCCCCTGGGTCAACGTTACTATCCCCCCTGGTAACAGCACTCCTCTCTTTTACTGCTTTGCATTTTAAAAGAACTTTCAGCTAAATAATCTCATTTAGTGACACAAAGTTCATGGAGTATCTAATCTATGCCATGCTCTCTCCTATGTACCAGGGATACTGCCAAGGATAAGACAACAAGGTCTGCCCTTGGGGTATGTAAGGATGGTGACCTGTCCAAGAATACTACAAACAAAAATCAATGGAAACTCAATCAATGATAAAGGAAAATAATACCATTCTATGCAGTCCTATGAGAGTGGATACCATGGAACTAACCTAGTTTGGCAGAGATCACAGGTGACCTGGATCTGGAAGTAGAATGAAGTCTACTGGGTAAAAGAGTTGGGGAAAGTCTTCTAGCAGTAGGAGGTGCCTATGCAAAGGCCCTGAGGCAGGAGAGTACAACCCATTTTACAAATCAGGAACTAAAACTCAGAGAAGAGTTGGTCAAGGTCAGATAGCAGAACCAGGACCAGAACTCAGATTTCTCATTCAAACCCTGGTTAGTGAAACTTCAGCCCTCAAAATCCCAGGGTTCCCTTTCCCAGGCCTCCACTGTGGTCATGGCTCAGCCCGAGCTGGACACATCAGTGGGGAAGGCAGGACAATAGAGGCCCCAGGGCTCTTCCCACGAGGCCTTCCAGGCCAGCAAGTAGCAGGAAGCGCCAGAGAATGTGCATTCTCACACGGTTGCCCAACTCGAGTCAGGGCTGGACTCGGGAAGGCGTGCATGGCCGCCAGGCCCTGTGAGCTGAACTCCTGGAAGCTGCTCTGATGAGCACCTCCGGGGAACCAGGCAAGCACCGAGTGGGAGATTTCCCAAGGAACATCTCAGCCCTGCCAGGCAGGGCGCTGCTGAGTCAGAGGCACCATACCTCAGGGAGACTTCTGGGAACCCCGCCCCAGGTGGCAGGAAGGAAAGCCAGGCTTCCCAATCCTGGTGATGACAGTTGAGTGTGCTCATCAGTCAGTTACAGTCAAATTACTGACATCCACATGAGCGGGGAACTGCACTGGGCATGGCCCCACACAGGGGATGTGAAGGCACGGAGGCCCGGGGCTTGTTCTTGTCCCTGGGAGGCCTTGTGGTCACTATCCAGCCCTATCCTCTATTTCCCACAATGCTCCTCACTGCTGCAAATTACCCCATGCATTGACTAGTCTGTTAGCCATCTAGCCCACAAGAAGGTCAGCGCCGTGAGGACAGAGCCCCTCCCTGTCTGCCATCTCATTGCTGTGTCTCCAGCACCTGGCACTTACAGAACTGCAACTAATTGTGAAATGAGTGAACGGTAAAAAGAGCGAATGAGTGGCTGTGGTATGGTTGGGTTTGGAATGTCCATCTGAAGCTTAAGTGTTGAAAGCATGGTTCCTAGTGCAGCAAACTTTGGAGGCGGGGCTTTAGGCAACGATTGGATCATGAGGGCCAAATGGATTACTGGGAGGTGGAATCTTATTGGAGGAAGGAGGTCACTGGGGGCGTGGCCTGGGAGAGTCTATCTTCTGCTGGTCCCTTCCCCTCTCTCTCCCTGCTTCCCTGCTGCCATGAGCTGGGCAGCTTTCCTGCACTATGCCCTCCCGCCATGATGTTTCTGGGCTGGAGAAAACCAACCTTGGACTAAATTGCCTGAAACCGTGAGCCAAAATAAATCTTTCCTCCTCGAAGTCATTATTGTCAGGTATTTTGGTCAGAGCAATGAAAAGCAGACTAATACAGACTGCCTTCAAGGAAGGAGGGCGATCAGCCAGGCTTAATCCCCTCACCCAGTGAGTGGGCAGCAGGAAGAAACGCTGAACCATCCCTTTCATGGGAATGGGGAGAATCGGTGACCATCGATACACGTGCAGATGCAAGAGCTACATGGTGGGTGGTTGGGGGATGAGAAAGAGAGAAAGTCCAAGCCCTGGTCTTTGTTTCCAGTTATAACCCCTGGTTCTATAGCAACTCCATGGTAATTAAAACAACAACAAAATCAGAGGCAGCGGTGACCTGCGGTGGGGGCTGTGGGGCTGCCTTACAGGCCCCCTTCAGGTTCACTAGGGCCCCAGCTGCTGAGTCTCTTTCCAGGAGCTTCCCAGCCAAAGGGAGACCTAACCCAAGGTTGCACCCCTCCTGAGGCAGCTGTTTGCAATGACTAGTTGATGTGGGAGCACAAAGGCCTGGCCCCCTTGGAGTTGGAGACAATTGTGAGCAGCTAGTCCAGCCTCAGAGCTCCCATAGGGTCAGCTGAGCCCTCTGTTGCAAGTGCATCAAAGTTTAACTTCTCCCTCTGTCCAATTCTGTTACCTGGGTTGATCCCAGGAGCACTGTGGATACTGGGAGGTCTGACTGTGAGGTCTAGCCACGAGGTCATGCCAGAGGAGGACCAAGAACAAAGGAACAAGGCAAGAGAAACGCCCCTCTGACCATTGCCCTGAGATGACCTGGCCACTAGCACAGCAACCAGTGGCTTACACGACTATTCTAGTACTCCTCATTCCTTGCCCCATAAAAATCCCCCAGCCTGTAAGGAGGCGGGCTTTCTGACTCTTGAGGACTCTCTCCCTGATTAGATGCCTCCTTCCAGGTTTTATTCCTAAATAAAGCCTGTTGCCTGCTGTGGGGCGGTGTTTTCTTTGCCCCTGTACACCCCGACAAGCACTCTGCCATCGATCCCCTGCAGGCACCCTGTAGTGTCTCTTTTCCAGGAAACTCAACTTAAGATGCCTCCCAAGAGGCACTTTGGAAACCAAGAAAATGCCACCAAGCCAATGCTATTGGCTCCAGTCAATCTGTCTTTTTCTTTGCTGAGATGGGGCAGGAAAAGGGGAGACTGTTGATCCTAGACAGAAATGCTCACATGCTGGTTAGTATATAGCTGGCTGTGGAGAGCCCGGCTGCCCAAACTGGAGTCCCAGCTTCACTCTTCTTAGCTTCTAAGCAAGTCTTTTCTGTTTCCTCAACTGTAAAATAAGATTCTGCTTCACTGGATGTTAGAGATCACACACACCAATATGCAAGAGTCTTCAGAACATTCCCAGCACCCCACAAACATCAAAATGTGTATGCGTGTGTCTGTGTGTGCGTGTGTGTGTGTGTGTGTGTGTGTGAGAGAGAGATAGATAGAGAGAGAGAGAGAGAGAGAGAGAGAGAGAGAGAGAAAGATCTTATAAAGTGGGGCCACCCCTTGTGTTTCTGCTGTTGCCATTTTCACAAGGTGTGCACTATATTCTCACTCCCAAAGGGACCACAGGTGTGCGGGTCTGTGTCCCGTGGAGCCTGGCACACCTGGGCCTGAGGCTAACTGCTGGCCGTCTGGATAGATGGACCCTCACACATCTGGATGCCTAGAGCCGTGAGTGGCAGGGTGTTCTCTTGCTACTTCACCTTATATAGCCCTTATAAAGACCCTGAGTAGAGGACGACACTGTTTTTATCTAAACTGTCTGGAATTTCTTATCACTAATTCAGATCACCTAGGGACACGCTGTTTCCACAAATCAGCCAACCACAATAGACCTGCCCATAGGCCTGCCCAGGCAGAGGATAAAAATGACAATAATAATCAGGTATATTTCTGCCGTGGCTTTGTTCTGCACAGTTCCAAACAACCGGCAATCATTATCTCATTAATCCTACAGCCATCTCTGAAAGGTACGCTGAAAACAGGTGCCTCTCCCCTTGAGGAGGCAGGAAAATGATACGGGTAGCAATAGTCGGTGCTTACTGATCACTTCTTCCATGCTGGATTCTATTTTGAAGGCTTTAGAAATATTAATTCAGCTGGGCATGGTGGCATATGCTTATAATATGGGAGGCTTAGATAGGAGGGTCACAGGTTCAAGGCCAGCCTTAGCAACTTAGTTAGACCCTGTTTCAAAATAAAAATAATAATTTTAAAAAGGGCGAGGGGTGAGGCTTAGAGGTAGAATGCCCCTGGGTTAAATCCTCAGTACCAAAAAAAAAAAAAAACAAAAACTCACTCAACTCTATGAAGTAGCTATTGCTTGTGATGGTTTGCTCTCTCCAGAACAGACTGAGATTTAATTGTCTTTCTAGTCACGTGGGGAGGTGGGACCTGGCAGGGGCATGTTTGGGTCTCGGGGCAGGAGCCCTCATGAATGGATCAATGTCTTTCTTGTGTAAATTCTCACTCATTGTGTGTGTGTGTGTGTGTGTGTGTGTGTGTGTGTGTGTGTGTATGAGAGAGAGATAAAGTGGGGCCACCCCTTGTGTTTTATGTTTTCTGCATTCACCTGCCTGACCTTCTGCTTTCCGTCATGTTTTTGTGCAGCAAGAAGGCCCTCACAAGAAGCTGAGCAGACACCAGCCATGCACTTGGACTTCCCAGCTTCCAAAACCACGAGTCAAATAAACCTCTGTGCTTTAGTCTCTTTTTATTGTTATCCTCATTCAACAGAGGAGAAAACCAGAATCTGGGGAAAGTAAAGAGTGTGCCCAAGGTCAGCCTGCGGGCAAGGAGTCAAAGTGGGATTCCAACCCAGGCAGCCTGGCTCCGCGACCTCCTGGCTGAACCCCAGCCCCGCTGTCTGCAAAACGTGGTGCCTGTGAGAGTCAACGGGATGGCAGAGGCCAGTGCTGACGCCAGGAATGTGGATAGGAGACACCAAGGTGACAGTCTCAGGACAGCTGTCTATGCTGGACCAAGGGGACCGTCAGAAATCCTAACTCTAGAATGGTTCTGTGCCCCAAATGTGGCACTTGCCAGGTCCCTGATCTTGTCTTCAAACTAAGAGCCACAAGGTGAGCTAGCGCAGTTTGGCCTTGGAGTGGGTAGGGGAGACTGCAGGGCACTGCCAGCCATGGAGGGCGAAGGTGCCAGCCATAGAGGGCGAAGGTGCCATCCAGGAGGTGAAGGGACACAGAACAGGGACAGACAAGCCCGTTGTTTTCGCCATCTCAGGAACACCTCGGATGAGCCCAGGCAGCAGCTACAAGGATCTTCATCAGAGTCCAATCCCATCATGCCCTGCTGAAAGGCTTCAGGGCCTTCTGCTGGAACCCTGTACCTTGGCAGGCAACTCCCAATGTGATGAGCGCTGCCCACCTCTCTGGAAGCCTCCCACCTCTTCCTTACCCGTGACAACCCAAACATACTGGTCCCCAGGGGACCTTGAACACACCCAATCTCATTTCAAGTAAGCCACCTCTTCCAGGAGGCCCTCCCAGGATGCCTGGCCTGAGGAAGTCCCGGCACCTCCATATTGTCCTACACTAACTCTCTTCTCTGGCTTAGTGCTGGATGATTTGTTCTTGTTCATTTCCTTATTCATTTGTTATTTTTCTTCCCTAATTAAGATGTAAGTGCCATGCCAGCGTGGTTTATGTATGATTTTGTAATGACTAGGCCCCCCGCCTGGAGAGCAGTAGGGTGCCCAGTAAATATGTGTTGAGTGAGTTACAATAAATGAAACTTTGAGAGCAGTTATTACATGCCAGGAACTATCTCTGCAGCTCATAGATGAGCTCCCTCCATCCTCCTGTACCCTACTGAGGCTGTCGTCACCCCATTTTGCAGATGAGGGAGCTGAGGCAAGAGAGGTGAGTTTGTCGAAGTCACACAACTACTTAGTGAGGCCCTCTGCAACTTAGTGAGACCCTGTTTCAAAATAAAGAATAAAATAGGGCTGGAGGTGTGGCTCAGAGGTAGAATGCCCCTGGATTCCATCCCCAGTACCACACACACACACACACACACACACACACACACACACACACACAAATAGTCACACAGCTGGTAAATGAAAGCCAGGATGTGTATGCGGATGGCCTGGGGCTTAGTCCACACTCTGTCACACACCAAATGGCCCAGCCCGGCTCCTTAAAACAGCGAGGGAGCCTGCGGAGGTCACATCTCAGCTCCCGTCCAGCTTCACCTGTTGCCGTTTCCTGATACACGTGCTGCGAGCAGCCCTGGGAACCTTCTGGGAGACCTGCCCTCTCTTCTCTGCCATCGTCCTTGCTGTTCCCCACCTGCAGCTCACCGCTATCTTGACCCGGTCCTTTCTCAACCTTCAGGTTCCAGATGAGGCTGTTCCTCCCTGGGAAGCCGCTGTGGACCCCAGGGCCTAGATCGAATCTTCCTTCTGTATCCTGTGTTTGCCCCCACCCCACTCTGCTGGGCACGAGTACTGACCTGTCTGCAGCGGCTCCACGCCCGTTCATGTGATTCAGCAAATGGTTACTGCATGTCTACCACGTGGCCAGCCAGCGCTGCTAGGGGCCGGGGAGACAGCAAAGTAGTCTCCAGCCACGCAGAGCTAATGTTCTACTTGGGGAGGCAGAAAATAAGAGAACAAAAATACAATATGCTATCAGGGAAAACGTTGACTACAAAGACAGAGTAGAGGAAAAGAGAGTAACGGGTGGCGGTATATTGGATAAAACTTTGATCAAGAACAACTGTGCATTCAAAACAATCAGTCAAGCCGGGCGTGGTGGCGCACGCTTGTAATCACAGCATTCGGGAGGCTGAGACCAGAGGATCCAGGTTCGCGGCCAGTCTCAGCTACCTAGAGAGGCACTCCGCAACTTAGTGAGACTCGGTTTCAAAATAAAGAATAAAAAAAAAAATAGGGCTGGGGGTATAGCTCGGAGGTAAAATACCCCTGAGTTCAATCTCCAGTACCACAAAAAAAAAAAATCAGTCACCCCTAAACTTTTTTGAACATACACTCCCATAATTTTTATGTATACCTCCCTAGTATGTGGGTATGTATATCATATTATATGTACATAATCTATAATTAAATATATGTGATATACTTAATCTATAATTATACATGGTATACAGTTACATATGTATACATATTATATATGTGTAGATATATATGTACATATATAGTATATATGTATATCATACTGGTACTATATTATACAGTTCATTATAAAATATACACAAAATATAGAAATACTAAAAGGATAATGTTGGGGTCTTAGCTGGGCCCGGCTAGACCTCGCCTCTAGATGGCACCTGGCAGTGCGCCAGGAGCGGCTGCAGGTGGTAACATCCTAGGGCTGTGCCACGCTAGAGCGCATGCACCAGCACGCCCGGCCCGTGGCCTGCCCAGATGAGAGCTGTATGCGGGCACCTCGTGGCTCAAGCCCTGTGTGGCTTTAAGAGCCTCCACCTCTTGCGGGAGAGAGGGGTTTTGAGAGGAAGAGGTTTTGGGAGGAGAAGTTGTTGGTTGCTGGTGGATGGTGGGTTGCTGGAAACGTAGGTTGTTGGATGGAGGTTGGACGACTACTATTTCGAGGAACGGTTACGGAGAACGAGAGTTGGGGGAGAAAAGCAATTGCAGTTAGAGAGACGGTTACTGTCAGGGTTAAGAGAATGGTTACTATTACTGCTTGGGTAGCATCCTCGATCCCAGAGAGGGAGAGAGAGGTATAATAAAGAGAAGTTTGAACCAGCAACGTTCAGTTATCATCTTTATTGGGGCCTCACGGTTGAGGGTCCAGCCCGGGGCCCCGATAGATAAGAAGAAATTAGTAGGATGACATGTTCTGGAATGTTCTAGAATGTTCTTCTTGTTCCTTAATGCACCATCATGCACACTCAAACATGAACCCTGTTTTAGAGACTATTGTGCCAAAATGTCAGCTCGGCTCAGCATTAAAAAGGATAAAAAAAAATGCAAACACAGACCCAAGCCACTCCCTGATTCCAGCTAATTACACACAGCAGGCACCCCAGAGCAATGTGTCCACCAACTCAGGGTATAGGTTCAGTAGACACAAGTAAGTCAGGGTTAAACGGGTCATTTCCTAATTCTGGGTCTCAGTTGCCCCATGTATAAACACAGGGTGTGGTCTAAACCCCCAAGGGCCTCCCTGAGTCTACACAGCTGAGAAAGCTAGGTTCAGGTTCGCTCTGCTTGAACCCTGCCCCTGCTCTGGGATCCAGAAAGGGCCAACTCATTCGCAGCGCAACTTACAGCTCTGGTGTGGACAGGGCTCTCACTTGCTGGCCTTTTATTGATTTTTACTGGCTTATATGGAAAGGAAAGATGCAAACAAAGAAACAGATGCACTCCATCCCTAATCCCAGCAAATTATGCAGATTCAGGAGGGTAATGAAAACCATAAAGCATTCTCTGAAATAAGAGCTCCCAATCTTCCATAATCTTTGGTGATAAAACTCAAAACAGCAGGCCGGTGACACCCAGTCATAAATAGCAGGTCTGTTAACCAGCACTCCATTCAGAGCGCATCTTCGGCGTGCAGAATCCTACTGTGCTTCTGCACCCCAGGAGTGTAGAGCAGGTCCTTTAAGGGCCACACATGGCTCACAGCGTCACCCCATACCGAGGCAGGGCCTCAAGGGCCCTGCGAATTATGTTGCACTATACGGTAGAGAGAGGGCTGTAGGTCGGCTTCTCTCTGGTCTGCGGCCAGGCACAGTTCTGCGAGGTGCTGGGTGGATATGAGCGAGCCCATTGTTCAGTGGAGGGACTTGAGCTCAGCGAAATCAACCGGTTCCAGAGCTGAGACTCAGGCCAGCCAGGGCTTCCTGACAGCCTGCTGCACTGATCCCGGCTCTTCTGGAAGGCTCTGTAAGCTCTTGTGTCACCTCTTTCTGTCTCCCACTGTCCCCGCACAAGACTGCTGGTAGTGGGTAGTGACCAGTATTGAGGAAGGAAGGAAGAAAGGGAGCAAGAGAGGAAGGAATGGAGGCAGAGAAGGGGGCAGGGAATGCCATTTATGGCTTGTCTTCTAACAACCAGGACTGTTTACAGAGTTGGCGCTCAGCACTAGCCAGGGCTACCAGTGCATTAGATGCACTGTCTCACCTAGTCTCCCAGCATCCCCATGGGAGGGCACTGCTGCTATTCCCATTGTACAGAACAGGAAAAAGAGACTCAGAGAGGTTCCGGTGAGTTGCCCACCGTCACTCACTCAGCAGATAGCTGGTAAAGCCAGATTGTCAGCTTTAACAGCTCTGGTGCTTGACTACTACTCCACACTGTCTGCCAGAAATCAGATTCTTGAATCCTGATGGGATCAGAAATCAGATTCTTGAATTCTTTCCAGAACCTTCTCTTCCACAGTGCCATAAGAGCCGGAGCGGCTCTCACATTGGGTAGAGGCAGTGTCCTGGAAACTCCTGTTTTACAGCCTCCCAGGGAACCTGATGCCTGTCCACGGGGCAGGGCGTGCAGCCAAAGCCCCATCAGGGGACATTTTCACAAGTGACAGAAGATCCATTCTCATTCCCAAAGACAGAAGGGGCCAGCACAATTGTAGATTTGGACATGAAAGTCAGGAAGGGAATGTGAAAAGGAAACATGGAGAAAACAGGGCAGTGTGTGGAAGCGGAACCAG
The DNA here is from genome assembly GCA_004027655.1 of Graphiurus murinus. Taxonomy (NCBI): domain Eukaryota; kingdom Metazoa; phylum Chordata; class Mammalia; order Rodentia; family Gliridae; genus Graphiurus; species Graphiurus murinus. Next base: position 56,803 of record PVLC010005793.1, on the reverse strand, counting down.
GAAATTCAAGATGGATGAAGGCCTGTAGGGGGCTGTAGGGGGACGTGTCGAGGTGTCAGGTATGAGCCAGAAGATGGGCAGGTGGGCTTCTCCGTGTAGGGAGGATGGGCTGCATGGTGGGACAGCCCCTGCTCCACTGCCTCCTTCCTGAGACCTTGGACAAATTACTTCTCCTCTCAGAGCTCAGCTCCTCGTCTACAAAACCAGGATAATAATAGTACCTACCTTGTAGAGTTGTCATAAGGCTGAAAGGCAATATAAGTATGTATAAATTGCTGTTAGCACAGGCCTGGGCATGTGAAAAGCACGCGATAAGTAATGGCAGTTGGCGGTGGCAGGGGCACAGTCATGTTAAGTGACGTGCAAAGCAAGGAGGGGGAAGGGACACACAGGTGAGATCTAAGGAGACAGCAATCACGTCACCTCTCAATCTTGAAGGGCTATGAGATTAATAGAGCATGGCTGAATATAGCTGAGCCAAAGAAAGTGGATAAGGGACAGGCCCAAGGCTGAGTCACAGGAGTTGACTGGACAGGGACCAGGGCTGAATCATGCTATTTTGTACAAAAAGAGCACTCCACTAATGTCTGCAAAATGTACAGGTGACCAGGTCCCTGAAGTCTATAATGAGATTATATTCCCCACTGCCTCCCTTCACTTGGTTCCTTTTTACTTCCTTCCCTGCCGGTTCTTTTATCTTTTTCTCATACTTCAAGCATCTACTGTATGTCATGATCCTTCTAGAAACCAGGAGGGTATTAAGAAAAGTCCAGCACTGAGCTTTAATTGAAGCAACCAGACTTAAACAGTGAATAACTGAAACATGAAATATCTACTACCCTTGGTCATATCCCACCAACTACCCCAAACAAGATCTTCCCCTTGCCCACATGGGCTGTGTGTGAAATCTTAAAAGGGTTATCCCATGTCTGTCTTTCTCGTTCCCCAATCATCCAGTCCTCGACAGGCATTTGCCAAGGAAGACCGTGATGGTGTGGGCTGACAGCAGTTGAGGAAAGTCGTTCCTCTCATCAGGGAACATCACAACTCAGAACCACAATGAGAAACTCAACTGAGTCTGACCCTTGGAGCTCAACTCCATCTGGTCATTGCTACCAATGAATATTCCCAAGCCTTCCCCAGCACATCCTGACCCTCCAAGACCCAAGACACTTCCACAGGGATGCAAGGGAGAGGTCCATGAGGCAGGCTGGGTTCCCCCAAGAATGAATAGAAGATGAAGATGAACATCAGAGGGGTGTATATGGTATATATGCATGTATATACACTCAACAATGGGCTGGTGGGCTCGAGCCCTGTGTCAGGGAAGGGTGAGAGGCAGAACTGGACAAAAGGAGACGCTGGGATGCGATGCAGTCTCAACGGAGGTCTCAGCCCAATCTATTCGGTGCTAGAAAGCTGGGATAACCCTTCAAAGTTGTTCTGAGTTGGTACCTGAGGGCTGTATTCTTATACCCTACATCAATGGACAGTGGACATTAACTGCCTAGGGAGAGGGTATGACTAGCCCAAGAGCTCTCTCAAACAAGGGCAATTTCCAAAGAGGGATGAAAGCATCCCAATGGGTATTGAAGAACAGCCTTCAGTCCTGAAGGGAGATCGGGGCAACATAGCTCCGTGTCTTTCAGGATGGTCCAAGTAGTAGCAACTGTTTTTTTTTCCTCCATGAAAGAGCCACAAAATGCAGACTGCTGGATGAAATGCTGGACTCTGGGTTCAAACAGGCCAGTGCTCAAATAGAGAGTCTGCTCCTTATACCTCCAAGCTCCTCACCTGTAAAATAGGGCTGCTAACAGCACCTTGCACACTCAGAACTTGTAGGATTGAGTAAAACAACCAGGTGCCTGACACACAGTAATCACTCAAGAATAGGCAGCTATGATCATTACTAGAATAAAGGAGAAAACTTACCAGAATAAAGGAGAAAACTGCTTGCTTTGGCCGCAGAAATAGTTGTGTGTGTGTGTGTGTGTGTGTGTGTGTGTGTGTATGTGTGTGTGTGTTGTTCTTTTCCAGGTTCACAAAGTCTACAGCATAAATGTAAATTCATTCACTCATCAGATATATTTTCATGGCCTAGATTATATGCCAGGAAGAGTTCTAGGTCTCAGGGACACCATGGTGACTAAAACAGGATGCTTAGCCCTCGTGGAAGTGAGCGGAACAAAAGCACCAAGACGGCTACGACAGAAGCCCCATGAGGGAAAATAAGGCCAAGCAAGAGAACAGAAAGGGGCGGGACAGTGGGCAGGAAGAGGTGAGGAGCTCGGGGAGGGGAGCAAACACTGGGGGGTGTGAGCAGGGGAGCCTGGGGCCGTCTGGGGGAACTGCAAGAGCAAAGGCGCAAGCTGAGAGCTGCTGGTCACATTTGGGAACCAGGCAGAAAGAGCCAGGGACCCGCAGAGCTGGGAAGGAGCCGGGAGATGGGGCTGAGGAGGGGGACAGGCCAGGGGTCTCAGGCTGAACAAGAACTCTGGGTTCTCTCACCAGGGGATGCTGAGGTGCCTGGGCTTCCAAGAGGCAGGAAGAGAAGTCAGCAGAGGAGGAAGGCGGAGGACCAGAAAAGCAAGTGTGAGCGTCAGGCCCAGCTCCTTGGCCTCCCCCAGCCAGCGGGAGGTGGAAGGTGGAAGGGGACTGGGCTCTTGGTCTTCTTCCCAGGGGAGTGGGGGAGCAGCTGTGCTGAGGAGAGGGCTTCTGTTTTGTTGCTATTCTTTTTTTTTTTTTTTTTGCGGTACTGGGGATTGAACTCAGGGGTATTCTACCTTCGAGCTATACCCCCAGCCCTATATTTTATTCTTTATTTTGAAACAGGGTCTCACTAAGTTGTGGAGTGCCTCACTAAGTAGCTGAGGCTGGCGGCGACCCGGATCCTCTGGTCTCAGCCTCCCAAATGCTGGGATTACAAGCGTGCGCCACCATGCCTGGCTGTTGCTGTTCTTTTAAAGGGCAACCTTAACACTTACCCGTGGGTGTCTGAAGAAACAATTCAGGGAGGCCCTTTAGTCAAGCTAGCCAAGCCAAGGAGTCTATTGTCTGTTTCTCTGTGTGCCCTGTGAGCAACAGAAAACAAGAAGACTTAACCTTTCCTCCAGAGGAGCCACTACTTCCTCCATCTCCAAGTATCCCTTCAGGGACTTGGGAGAGAAGAGTCCAAATCTCAGGGGAGTTTGGAGACCTGAGCATGAGGAACAGCCGAATGATTCACACGGAGGGGAGTGGTTTAGCTGGGTGGGGCTTGAGGAAATCACACAGGAGACTCAGGGCATAAGCCAAAAAGCTACCAGCGGGAGCCCACCTCCTCTGCTCTGGCCTAGAAAGCAACTGCTCCCCTGGGGCCACTTTCTGTACAGAAAGCCCTTTGAGACAGGGGCAGGGATCCCTGTGTCCCAGCAGGTGGGGTGGAGCCATAGCTGCCAGGGAGAAAGAATGAAGGAAACTCTTCTTCCTAAAAAGGCCAAGACATGAGAACACAGAAGAGTGCCCCTCCCCCTGGCCACCAAGGTGCAGAGATGTGACCGCCTGACCTGGGGCACCTGGGGACCCCTGTGGTGAGGGTCCTATGGGGAGGGGGGTGATGGCTGAGACAGGCCTCAAAGCCAGCCCCGAGGGGCAGGGAAGAGGTCCTTCCAGCTCCAGGAGGGGCCGTGCGTGTGAGCAGCAGGGCGCGGGAATGTAGGTTAGACAACTAGGACAGTGCTGAAGCCGGACCTGTCTGCTGCGAAGCCAGGCAGGGGCGGAAGAGGTAGGAAGTAGAAAAGGAAAAGCACCAAGCTATTGGTGAGGGATTGGAGATGGGGCGGAGGGGGAGAGAAGCCCTGTGATCAAGCAGAAGGAGGGGTACTAGGGGGCTGAGTGGGGGCTTCGCAGCTGCTACCAGCCCCTTCCCCACCCACTCCTGCTGTAGAAAATGGAACTAGACGTTCAATAGCCCGTCCAGTCAGGAAGATTACCTGGACCTCTGTCCCCAAAAGATGAGTTAATAATCCCAGTGCAAAGTCCCTACCACTGCCCATGGCCCGTGCTTTCTGTGTGGACTCCACTCTGCCGTGTGTCCTGTCTGATGTCGGCTTGCTGGGCTGTGCGTTCAGTCTTTCCACAAGTATTTACTGAGCATGTGCAGAGGCACTGGGCTGGGGGCTGGGAAGGATGCTGACCTGAAGGGTCACCCTTTCTCAAGGGCTGCAGAGGGGGAAAGCATTAGTACATGTAGCTCAGACCCCTGGTACCAGAGTCCAGTTCCAGGGCTTCCTGGCTGTGTGACCTTGGCTGGACAAGTCACACAGGCCCGGTGGTCTCCAGCTCAGTTTCTTATCTGAACCATGGGATGGCTTCGGGATGGGACTATGGGGTGACGGGGCTGGAAAGGGGGACAGACATCAGGGGAGAGCCTCTGTGTATCATCACAGCTGCTGGTTCTGAAGCACCAACTCCTGTGGCTCCCAACTGTGTCACACGCTTTGTGGGAACTCTCTCTGAGCCTCACAACCACCCTCCCAGGTAGGAAGCTGAGTCTGCAGGCAGACACCCAGGAAGTGGGAGAGAGTGTGGAGTCACACCTCGCACACAGCAGGAGGGGGGATAACAGAGTCCACTCACCCTCACGTCACCTCTTTGTGTTTACTCTGTGCCCAGTGTTGTTCTAGGCCAGTGGGTCTCAACTAGAGGTGTGTTTGCCAGCCCCGCCCAGGGGGGGTTGCTCAGTGATGTTGGGAGATTTTCGTGGCTGTCTCGGATTGTCAAGACCCGGGGGAGGGGGGCTCCTGACATCTAACAGGCAGAGGCCAGGTGCTCAACATCTTACAATGCCCAGGACAGCTTCTCCGCCAAGAATGATCTGGTCCAAAACGTTGACAGAGCTGAGGCTCAGAAGCCCTGCTCTGGGGATACAGCGGTGTGCCAACAATGTCCCTGCAGCTCACATCCCAGGGCAGGACACAGACAATGGACAAACAAGGAAACGTCTAGAGGTCCCTGGAAAAGCGTGCCAAGAAACATAAAGAGAAAAGGAAGAGGGAGCAATGGGGCAGCGGGGCTCGAAAGAAGAGGCTGGAGGGAATTAAGGGGGCGAAACTGTCGCCGCCAGAGGTGACGGACAGAGGCCCTGGGCAGGGGCACGTGGCCTCTTCAGGTGTGGCAGGAGGTCTCTGCAGCCAAAACACCGTGAGATGACATCAGAGGGTTAGGCGACAATTGGGTTAGCTGTGTGGACACCTGGTGGCCCCCAGGTGGTTTGCTCCTTGGGAACGCAGGTCGTTACCTCGTATCCAACCTCTGGGTGCTGGAACTCAGCTGAGGAAGGCACCAAGTTGAATTGTTGTTTTTTTTTTGTTGTTGTTTTTTGGGGGTTTTTTTTGGCTCAGGAAGGTGGTTTCCTGTATTATGAAATTTACATGAGACAAATTGTCCCTGCTTTGTTCTGGTTTGGGGGCAGGAAGTGGGGTTAAGTGCGCTGTCAGCTTTTATTTTGTAATTGTTGGTTGGCTTTCATTCATTTGAAAGGAGACAGCATACATTGACACAAATCTCTGAGGAGGGAGTGAAAGACCTAAGGCTGATCCTGCACGGGATTCCACACTGGCCTCCCAGTGATAATGAGATGATACATACAGGATTTGATCCAGCAAACAGGTATTGATGATGACTGCGGGGCAGAGCCGGGCCGAGGCAAAGATGAACCAGCACAAATTCTTCTCTCAAGCAGCTTATAGAAGAAAAGTTAAGCCATACATAGTTGATACTATAAGGCACAAAGTACCAATTCTCTTCAAATACCAAACCACTATGAGGAAGACGGGATGGCTCCTTATGAGGCAGGAGAGCAAAGAGCTCACATCTCACTTGCCAATTCCAATCAGGAGAGGTTGCCTAGAAGTGTTGAGAAGGATCCCGAAGTCCCATCAGAGCTAAGTGGGAAAAAGTGCTGTGCTCAGTTCCTTGTGTCTGCCATGAACAAAGGCACCACGTGGCAGACATACCGAGTATCTTTGCCATCTAAGCTTGAGTAGAGACCAAATAAGTGGAAATGTAGCGTTAAGAGTGAATTATATCCTTCTTAATGTGCAGCATAGAAATAGAATACATATATACTACACAGTCAATGTGGAAAAGGAAGAGTAATAAAGAAAAAACTTCTCTTTTACCTTGAGGGTGCATTTATTTACTTCCCTGGCTCTTAGACTATTTAGGAAAGAAGAGGGAAAAGCATGGGGTTCTCTGCTACTAAAGGAATAACTACAAAAGACTCAGCCAGGTATTACCCTTTCGAATTGAGGACAATGGGCCCTGCAGAGGGCTGAGCTCTGGGCCTCTGGGCTGAGGCGTCCCCCACCCCACTTCCTGCTCCCTAGAGCTGCACAGGAGCCAGAGAGCAGCGGAAGCTCACCCTAGACCTGGGTTTACCTGTCAACTCCTTCCTTCCCAGGGACTGTACAGATGTGGGAGATGTCCTCCTGCCACCGCCCAGTCCTGGCAACATCTCGGGGACTAGCAACTGACTTCTTACATCTGCTTTCACGGGCACCCTGTCTGTCCACAGCCCTCCTTTAGGCCATCAGAACAGTCCTGTCAGCATGGCAGAAGCAACCTAGAGATGGGCTTGAATGTCATCCTGACACAGGGAAGTTCCAGAATGGTCTCCCTGCTCGCTAGTCAAGCTGGGACGGAGCCAAATGCAGCACACAGGTCTTAGGATCCAGAGAGACACACACACACAATTGCTTTATTAATATCACCAAGTGGAGGAGAAAGAATGTTCTCCTGTGCCAGCAGTAGTTCAAAACACAAATGATAGGAAGGGAGGGGCGGGGGTGGGCTGGGTCATTGCCCCCAGATGAGCACCCTCTGGGGCTGCCATGTTGGTAGGAGGTGACGGTCTTCCTTGGAAGGTGACATCCTTTCTCAGCCAGTGGGGCAAAGTCAAGAAGCACTTCTGGGTCCACCTGTCTTGATTGACAGTTCTCCAAGGCTCAGGAAAGGTGACAGAACAGAGCCAGCACAGAGGGATCAAAAGCTTAAATCACAAAAGTTAAAAAAAAAAAAAAAGAATCCTTTTGTTTGAAAGGCAGCCAAAGAAGTACCTTCCCATCCCAGAGCCAGCTTTGTATGGCCTTTAAAATAAACTATTTCCAGCAGCCCCACCAGGCCGCCCATTCCCAAGCCTGGCTGCAAAGCCTTCAATGCTGCCGTCAAGACTGTGGCCCAGAGATCTCACTTGTTTCAGTTTAATTTTTATTTTTTCCATGGAAAGAGCTAAGAGGGGAAGGGGAACCAGGCAGAAATATGACATGTTCCTAAAGCCCATGCAGGGAAATGGCCAGGCAAGGGAGCTGCATGATGACTGGTCCAGTGTTCTTAGCTAAGCATCTACCAGGTGCCAAGCCTTTGCCCTCAAGGTTTGTGGGTGCCTGGGTAACTGTGGAAGAGGACAAAGTAGGTGCTCCGAGGAGACCTCAGCAATGCTGAAAGAGGTTCTGCTAGGTAAGCCAACAGGAAGCTTCCATGAGCATGGTACACCATGGGGGCACCCAGGAATAACTAGGCAGAAGTCATGGAGAAGCAGGCAGGGACAACCAGCAATGACATCTGGGAACTGGGACTAATGTGTTCCCCATCTGTACCCCCTTTGGCGGGGCCTGGAGGAATAGCTGATAACATCAGTAAGGTCATTGTCTGATGATGATTGAAAGGAAAAGAACATTTGTTGAAAGCTGTGCTTCAATATAGATTCTAGCATGTAATTCTCAGAAAAATCTCAGGAGACTCATAGTGTCATCCCTGTTATACAGAGAAATGGAGGCTCAGAGGGGCAAAAGGAGTTACTCAAGGTCACCTGGCTGTTGAGTGGCAGAGCCAGAACTGACCCAAGATCATCTGACCCCAAAGTTCATTATTTTTTGTACCACTCAACATTAGGGAAGATCATCAAGGCACCCCTACTCAGAGCACATCATCTAATTCTGCAAAGCAAAACTCATTCTGTTTTAGTTTTTGAATAATAAGGATCAGAGAGCCCTATTCAGAAAAGAAGAAAAAGCTCAGAGGCAAATCCATATACAGAACAAGTTGATATATGATAAAAGTTATGCCTCATTTCAATGCAGAAAGGAATGATTCTATAATAATGTGGGGAAAAAAACCTGGCACTCTAATTGAACTTGGATCTCTCCCAGACACCATATTTAAAGGTAGACACTAAGTGGATGAAAACCCTAAGAGTGAAAAGAAAACTCTAAAGCTAACAGAAGAGAGTGCAAGAAAATATCTTTATGGACGTAGGGTACGGAAAGCTCTTAAATAAGCACCTCCCCCCAGCATAAATCAAGAAGAAAAAAAAAGTTGGCAGATGTAATCACATCCAAATTAAGAGCTTCTGTTCAACAAGACACAATGGACAAGTTAAGTGGCAGAGTACAAAAGGATATTTGCAATGTCTAAACCCAGCAAAGGATTAACATCTAACTACACAAGAAACTCCAATAAATCAACAGGAAAAGACAAGAAATGCAATAGGAAAATGGTCCATGAAGATGAATGGTTAGTTCACAGAAGTGAAAGCTAGAATGCTCAACAGTAGATGAAAAGATGCTAGAATTTACTAGTAATGAGAGAAATGAGAATGAATTCAACAATGAGATTCCATATGATGCTCAAGTGACTGGCAAAAGTAGAACGTTGAATAACACTAAACAGTGGAGAAGTTATGGATAAATGGGAGCCCTAACTCATGGCTTGTGGGAGTCCCTTCTAGAGACTCCAAAACCAGGTATATATAAACCTTATGAACCAAAACAACCCCTCTCCTTGGTACAGAGCCTGGAAAGATACTTGGATGAGCTCCAAGATACAAGGGGACAAATAAAAGGATATTTGTGACCAGCACTGATGTTTGTGGTAGTGGGGAATCAGATGCGTCATCATTAAAGAAGAGATAATGCAAAATATGGTGGATGCTTACATTGCACTAGTCATTAGCACTATTTACCGATTATTTTCAATGTTCCTCCTTCTAGATTCCTGGTAGGATTGCAGTTCTTACCCCATTATGAAGTTGGAAATGGCCTCATGATTTATTTTGGATAGTTCTTGTAAGAGCCAGAGAGCACCTTGTCACTATCTTTTCTTCCTGACGCAGTAAATGGCAGAGGCTCCACCAGCCTAAGTCCCCCTGTTGACCTGAGGGACATGTAAGTTGGCCAGGCAGGAAACCTCCATGATTTCTAGCTGCTAAGATTTGGGTGGTAAGCCAGGCATGGTGGTGCATACTTGTAATTCCAGTGCTTGGGAGGCTGAGACAGGAGGATCACAGGTTCATGGTTAGCCTCAGCTACTTAGTGAGGCCCTCCGCAACTTAGCGAGACCCTGTTTCAAAATAAAGAATAAAAATAGACCTGGAGCCAGGTGTAGTGGCGCACGCTTGTAATCCCAGGATTCGGGAGGCTGAGACCGGAGGATCCGGGTTCGAGACCAGCCTCAGCTACCTAGTGAGGCACTCCGCAACTTAGTGAGACCCGGTTTCAAAATAAAGAATAAAAAATAGGGCTGGGGGTATAGCTCAGAGGTAGAATGCCCCTGAGTCCAATCCCTAGTACCACACACACACAAAAAAAAATAGGCCTGTGGATGTAGCTCAGAGGTAGAATATCCCTGGGTTCAATCCCCAGTATGGCAAGAAAAAAAAAATTGGGTGGTGTTACTGCAGCATAGCTTAGCCTACTCTGACTAATTCAACTGTGCTGCTGTTAGAAGCAATAGACTAGCTATACAGTCAATAGGACAGGTGGATCTTAAACACACTGTGAGAACATGGGTGAAATGGTAAAAACAGAAGAAGCTCCTTGGCTTAATATAATTTCTATGAGTCAATAATATACATATACAACACAATACTGCATGCTTTACAAAGATACAACCTACCTGTTCAAGGAACACACATTAAACACCTTGGATGAATACCAATGGGAGAGTGGTACTCTTCACCAGTGAAGACAAAAAAGCACTAAGACAGGAGAGAGCCTTGCACAGATGAGCAAACTTCTGTGAACTCATGAATATGAATAATTCAACAGGCAATTGCATTTGATATCCCAAAATACAAGGGGAAATGGTATAAATATCTTTCTTGGTTGGCTTCAGTATGCATTTTCAACCCTTGAATGCCATTGGTCTAAGCACAGAATTTCCTTTTCTCCAGCAAGCATTAAGTGACCCCCATAGGTGCTTACCTCACAACCTCCATGTGGCCATGCCTCCTTGATATCAAGGGATAAATTATACTGATGGTAGCTCCCACCAGTCTTCTGCTTCACTGTGCTCAGAAGAAAGGTGCCTTCCATGAAGATACAAAGCAGCAATTGTCTACTTGCAGAGGTGTGAACAGGGCTGCACCAACTGTGGCAAACTCCAGGCAAATGGCATTGGCCACCTGGGTTCCCAGGTGTGGGGAGTAACTGGGGATGTGCTCTAACTCCTAACCGGATCTCAGCCCAAAGAAGATGATCATCTGGAATAGCCAAGTGGGTGAGCCTGCAAACCTTGCCTCTCCTGCAGGAGGTGATGGCCGACTATCTGTTGAGAGCCCCTGGCCAGTAATGGTTTTATGTTGGTTTCCAGGAGAGCACAGGGATGGTTGGAAGGCTGACTTGGAAATCCAATACTTAGCTACATTACAGCAGTGGGAAAGGCAAGAACAGCTCTGCAGGAACAGTTCCAAAGGGTCCCCCCACCACCATTTTCATTCTTTGGTATAGTAGAAAGTGAATGTCCTTGGAGTCAGGCAACTTGGGTGTTATGGTTTAGATATAGAATGTCCCCGGAAAGACTCATGTATTGATGTTCAGAGTTGATATAATTAAATCATGAGGGTTGTAATCTCATCTGTGGATGGATCCATTGTAATGGATTTATTGGGTGGTAACCTAGGCGGGTAGGGTTGGCTGGAGGAGGTGGGTCACTGGAGGTGTGGCCTTGGGAACTGTGGTTGTGTCCTCGAATTCTCTTGCTTCCAGACTCTGTGATATCAGAGTAAGAACTTTCACTCTCTCTCCCCTTCTCTTTCTCTCTCTCTCTCTGTTTCTCCCCCTCCCCCCCGGCCATGCTCCAAGCTTAACTGATATAACCTGGCCTAACATGGACTGAACCCCTGAAGTCTCCAGAACTGTGAGCAAATCAATCTTCCTTCCTCTATTGTCTTCATCGGGTGCTTTGTATTACAGCAGTAAGAATGCCAACTAAAACACTGGGTCTGGGTTCAGGGCATCCCCCCAAGGAGAAGCTGAAGGTCTCTTCACCAGACTCTTGGCTTATTGGGGCAACAACCAGGGATTATTTGACTTAGTATTTCTAGCACCTCATCAAATGTTTATTGAGTGAATAAAATAATGAATGAGCCTATTAATTAACAAATTAATTTTTGTTCTGATGATCTCTATTCTCTCCCCTTGCATATCAAATTAATTCAGAGCATTCAGCTATTAATTTCCATGCCTAGTACTGTGTGGACCCTCAGTAGAAGCTTATAAATATCTATCAAATTGAACCATTTATGTGCTTCTTACTTATTCTTGAACTGTTTATGTGCATTTCTTTTGGAAGCAACCAAGTTAGATAAAGCACTCACTTTACTTGAGGCACGCCCCCCTTGAATGGAAATAATAGGAATTCCAATGATCAAACCTGTGACCATTTATACAAGGCTCTTTCATATCCATTATTGAAATTAATCCGCAAACCAACCCTCTCTTGTTATGCCCTCTATATAGATAAGTAAGATGAAGCTTAAAAATAAGTAATCAGCACAGGTTTGTAGAATGTGAGCTAGCCGATGCAGAGGGAACAACAGAACTAGAAAATTGCCACTTGCAGTCCTTGGTAAAAATCATTGATTCAGGGAAGGATCATCCTGGTATTTCAAAGTGTCACTCACAAATAACTTAATATTATGAAGGATGATAATGACGAGATCTTGTAATCACTACCTCTAACCAAAGAGTCACACTTAGGGTCTCATGCTATGGGAAAGCTAGACACTAGGTGACCCCTGGGGTACTGCAATAGGAAGTCCACTGTAATGCCAGTAGGTGCTCCTGCCAAACATACTTCTTAAATAACCACAAGAAAACCATCAGGCAAATCCAGAATGTGGAGAGTACCATAGACACCCAGTCTGTTTTTCTTCAAAAACAGTACGTTGTGGAAACATAAAAAGGCAAAGTGTGGGGGTGGGAATCCAAGATTTAAAAGGACTAAAGAGATATTGCAACCAAATGGAATGGCACAGTTCCTAGATTTTTTTTTAAAGGGATAAAATTCATTCTTGGGACATTTGATAAAATTCAGTAAGGACTGAATAGCAGATGGTATTACTGAATTAATACTCATTTTCTTTGCTGTGATAATATGATTGTATTAACAGTAAATCTCTTGGTTGTGATAATTGTCTTGTAATTCTGTAGGAGAATGTCTGTGTTCTTGGGAAACATGGCTGAAGCATTTGGGGTGAAGCTGTCATAATGTCTGGAAGTTACTTGTAAATGGTTCAGCAAAATAGAAATATGCATGTGGGGGCGGAGAGAGAGGGGGGAGAGAACTTGCAAACATGGTAATACTCTAACAGTTGGTGAATCAAGGTCAAGGGTATACACACATTTATTGTGGTGCTTTTTTTTTCAACTTTTCTGTAGGTTTGAAATTTTTCAATCAAAAAAAAAAAAAGTTGAAGAGCCAGTTGTGGTGGCGCAGGCCTGCAATGCCAGTATCTGGGAGGCTGAACCAGGAGGATTGCAGGTTTGAGGATAACCTCAGCAACATAGCAAGACTCTCAGTAACCTAGAAAGACCCTTTTTCAAAACAGAAAATAAAAAGGGCAGGTAGTGTAGCTCAGAGGTAGAATGCCCTGTGTTCAATCCCCAGCACCAAAAAAATTGGGAAGAAAAAACAGGTGTTCTGACTCAGAGGCCCCCAGGACTGCAGTCAGATCTCTTCTTACCCAGAAGGGAGAATCAGTAATTCAGATGAACAGGTTGCTTGCCTTATCTCATTAAAAGAAATATTTTCTGTAGACAGAGCAGTCAATGTAGATTATAAAATAAAGTCTATTTTCCACCCCATTTTCATTTTAATAGTAAAACACATTTGCTAAATACCCCAATTAGAGGTTGAAGAAAAGGCCATCGTTCACTCTTAAAGCTGTATTTTCACTCATTTGGTGGCTGGTTAAGGGATGAGGGGAAGACAGCTCTCAGGCCTAAGCACTGTCCTCCTCCCAGGCTGCCCCCAGCAGGCATGACTAATCAATCACCGCGCACCTCCCCAAGCCAGAACCTCTTCTGCAGCCTCCATTGATGTCCTACTGGGTTGTTTCCTAGAGTCAGGGTTTTCTTCATCACCTTTCTACCCCTTTAAAAGAAAAATAGAAGAAAAGGAAAATATTTATTCTTCTCTTCCCAGGAGACTTGTTACTTGTTACATCCAAAGAGCTTATGTAAGATGTTTCCTGGAAAATAGTCTTCTAGGTCCCTGATTTCTTCCTTTAATTATTCACTCAACAGTCATTTGCTAAGTGCCTACTGTGTGCCACGTCACGGAAAGACAAGTGGCTCAAGTAGGGACACAAAGCAAGGAGTAGCCAAGCAGCTGGGAAGGAAAGCAGAGGGCTTCCAAGAGGAGCGGCGCATTCCTAGAAGGTTCTAGAACAGTGAGTGTGGCTCAAGAGAGGCTCACGGATGGCAGCACTGTGATCCAGGATGTGCTGTGTGTTCTCATGGTGCATTAGCCCTCTTCTGGCCTCACTGTTCCTGGGCCTCTGAGCCCACAGTTGGAGGCTCCCAGTGTGCCTGGGTGGTGAGCCGCCAGCGTGCCTGGGCAGGCGGAGGCCGTGAGAGTCACCACGTGAGCGAAGTCTCACCCTCCTTGGTGGTGGCAGGCGATGGGCAGTTACCTGTTGTGGTTTGTGGAGGGCTAAGCCAGCAAAGAAACTCACTCGTCACTGGTATCATCGTGAGAAGGCACTTCAGAGGAGAGACGGCATGGGGGGACAGCGTGGGGACCGCAGAGGCCAGCACGCACTGAGCAGCCCCCGTGGACCCACACTGGTTGCCATTCACATCAGCTCATCCAACCTCCGGCCACCTTGGGAGGCAGGGCAGGGCTAAGGAAGATGCCTCGTGCTTATTACAACACAGGAAGCGTGAAGTAAGTGGTCCTATTGAACACGGACACCCCCAAATATAACTTTAATTTTTGTGCTTCCCAGAAAATAGAAAATCCCCAATGGTCTCCTACAGCTGGGTTAGGATCAAAATCGGACACAATTATACATAGGTAGAGAAAAGAGGAACACATCTGGTTTTGGTTATCTATTCTTTACATTAAGCATCCTTGTATGTGATTCCCTGGACCTTCAACGTCTCTAAAAGGGAAGTATTTTCATTCTCATTCTACAGCCCAGTAAATGGAAGGTTCAGAAAAATTTGGTCATCCTGACTACCATCGTCGCAAGTAACAACTACCATCCATGAACAGCTAACTTTGTATTGGGCTCCACAAACACTTTATATTGATTATCTTATTTAGTTATAACAGCGCTCTGTGACGTGGACATTACCATGACCATTCGAATTGTTGAAGTCACTGAGTCTAAGAAAGATTAAATGACCTGACCAAGGTCATACACCCGGTAGGTGTAGTGGCTCTGGGATTCAAACTCAACGCTGTCTGACTCTCAGCCCATGTTCTCAAACACAGCTCATGCTCCCTGCCAAATGTGTGCCCCTACTATGTGCCAGAGCACTGGAGCAAACACTGTGACCATAAGCAACCCCACCACCTCCCAGGAAAGTTCATTTTGGCCTCTTTGAGCATATAGGAGTTATTCCTTAGATTAAAACTAAAACTAAGAAAAACCACTTCAATAAAACTTAACATACTTTGGTAGTGCCAACCATCAGCAACAACGGTTTATACTTACTCCATGCTCACTAAGAGCTAGGCACCATTTTCATGGGCACCGCACATCTGGTGGGCTAACACACTGCTGGTAGGCACATCTGGTAGGCATACTGCTGCTCGATGATTATCATGGCTCGGGTTTGAACATCCCTCCACAGCTCTGTATGTTGAAAGCATGTCCCCAATGCAGCAAAGTTCAGAGGTGCGGCATGGCTGGACAGAGTGAATCCTGGAGGGTGTCCCTGGGGGCTGTATCTGTCCATCCCCTGCCTTGTTCTGTTTCCCACCACCATATCGTCGAGCCCTGCCATCACAGTTCTGCCTAGGAACCATCTGAACACGGACTGAACCCTCTAAAACCTCCAAATTGTGAGCTAAATTAATCTTTCTTCCTCTGAGGTATGCTTGTCAGGTATTTTGCTCCCAGTGGAGAAAGTGCTGACAAAACCATCAATATTCCTAGTTGCCCTCTATTTCTGGACCCTTTCCACTACCTGGAATTCATGCATGGCCATGCAACTTGCTTTGGCCAATAAAGTGCAAACAGTGATTTGTGGCTTGTGATTTGTGTCACCATCTTTTGAAGCCTTTGGGAGACAGTGCATAATTCTTCATAATTTATCCTTTGTAGTAGTAACAAGAATGAAAGCATGTTGATATTAAGGGGCTATAAAATCAAAGCAGCCAGGAATATGTTGAACCAACACATGGAGCCAACTGCTCTGGAGTTATCCAGACTTTCAAAGAATTTGTGTAAGAAATAAATGTTTCCGGGTGTGGTGGTGTACGCTTGTAATCCTGGTACTTGGAAGACTGAGACAGGAGGATTTCCTCAACAATCTCGTGAGGCCCTCCGCAACTTAGTGAGACCCTGTTTCAAAATAAAAAATAAAATAGGGCTTGGGGGTGTAGCTCAGAGGTAGAATGTCTCTGACTTCAATACCCAATACCACAAAAAAATAAAATAAAATGGCTTAAAAAAGAGAGAGAGAAAGAAATGTTCCTTGTATCGAACCGCTGAGATTTGGAGTTTGTCTATTACTGCAGCATAACCTAGCTTATCCTGACCAGTAGTCATCAGATCTTCATAACAACTTCATGATGAGAGTGCTGTTGTTATCTCCATTTTACAGATAAGAAACTAAAGCACAGAAGGGTTAAGTAACTTGCCAAAGATCACACAGCTCCTAAAAATTAGAGCCAACTGTGAACCTCAAGAATTGAGTCCCCAGAATCCATACTTTTACTCAGTGCCCCATATTTCTTTGTCAAGTCTTTTTACCAACCAGATATGCTAATGCATAAATATCAAGATCTACAAATTTTTTACTATACCTCAGCCAATGTTTAAAGAATAAGAAAATTATAACAACATATAATTAAAGAAGCACCAAAATTATCTGCTTTTAAGGGGAAAAAAAGCCTAGTTTCAGCTTGTAAGGCAATTAAAACTGAAAATGGGTTACACCAGAGGTGACTATCCTTTGGGGAATTGCTTGGAACACCAGAAAACCACATAAAGAAAAACTCAGTTTCTCTTTCTTTACCCAATTCCTGAGAGTTTACTTTAAAGAGCCACAGCCACAATTAGGGGTATAGTTAGTGTTCTCATCCCCCCTCTCAAATTGTATGTTTTCCTTCTAATCAAAAATTGTTTCTTTAACAGATTCATTATTTCTCCTTAAATCGAAGCAGATCCTTAATGAGTTGCTGCAGTCCTAAAGTTAAAATGGAATCATCAGAAACTTCGCTTTGTGAACTTGAGTGTGTCTCTCTCAGTCCCCTTTGAAGCAAGGACACTTGTCAAAGGCCTCTCTGTCGTGTGTGGCCCATCATAGCTGCTGCTCCTGATAACTTAGGGCACTTGGCAAAGTGGTTCTTTCAAAAGCAATTAGTGGATTTTATGGGATCAGGGCTGGTCAGAAGGTCTGCCCCAAAGCTGTAGGAGGCGTGCCATTTCAACCTAGGGACAGGGGCATGCTGGCAGACCTGGCTCTTCCTCTAAGTTTGAGGGCTGTCATCCTTTCAAAGTCAGGTGATGCTGAGCCTGGGAGGCAGTTTAGCAGTGGCTGAGAGACTGGTCTCTGCAGTCAGGCTGCCTGAGTTCAAAGCCTGGCGCCTGTGTGTACCAGCTGGGGGACTGGGATGGGAGACTTCATTCTTGAGGCCTTTAGTTCTCTCATTTATAAGATGCAAACAGACAGGATATCTATCTCATCGATAGAATGCAAAGAGAAGGCGCATACAACATTCAACGAATTAGGAATCGTTTTTGTAATTACATTAGAAAACACTCGTTCCCTCTCCTGATGTGTCTTGCTCTGCAAGGGACGTCCACGTATAAGGCCCCAGGCCTCTCTTGAGCCCCTCAGTTACTCCTTCTCTGGAGAGGTGGAATGACTATTCATCCAGTTCCTGAGCTTGGGAGGAGCTGGACAGGCCTGGCTCAGCCCTCTCATCCTCCTGGGGAGTCGGCTGCCTACAGGAAGTAAGCATTTGACTGACGTCCCTCAGGGCCCCAGTTTCCCGGGCAAGGTGTGCAGTTTGCCACCGTGGTCCTGAGTAGGTATTGACATCTGATTAGGTGCAAGGCTGAGAATCAGGAAGCCCTTGTTGCTGCACATCTAAGCCACAGGCAGTCTGGTCTGCTGTCGCAGAAGTATTGGAGACTGGCTAGCACACACAGTACTTACTGCTCTCAGTTCTGAGGCTGGGAGACTCTAGCTCAAGCGGTAATATCTGGTAATATGCTCTTCTGGGTCAGACAGGGCTGTCTTCTCAATATGTCCCCATGTGGAAGAAGCATAGGGTCCCTCTGGGGTCTCTTGGATAAAGGCACTAGTCCTATTCTAATTTTATCATCATCATCATCATCATCATCATCATCATCATCTTAGGGAATAAACTCAGGGGCATTCTACCTCCCAGTTACACTCCCAGCCCTTTTTGGGTTTTTTTTGTTTGTTTGTTTGTTTGTTTTGAAACAGGGTCTCACTAAGTTGCTGAGGCTGGCCTTAAACTTGTGATCCTCCTGTCTCAGCCTTCCAAGTACTGGGATTATAGGGATGTACTATCATGCCCGCGGCCCCTAATCCCATTCTTGAGGCTACCACTCCCATGACCTAATCACTTCTTCAACCTCCCCCCCACCCCTTAATATCTTTCCTTGGAGAAAATTTAACATATGAATTTTGAGTCTGGGGAAGACATAAACTTTCAATCTACAGCAGCCACACTCTCCAAACAAGTGTTTATTAGTAATAAAAGCACCATTTTGATCTCCATCTCCCTGTGTGCCCTCTGTCCACTTTGGCTACATCAGGACTAGCATAAGGAAAGAAGCTGTTACTCATCAGACCCTCTCAGACCTCCGCAGGTGTCAGTGCAACCTTTCTGAAGGCATCTGAGGCCTTTTATGAGCTGGCTGGTCGAACCCAGCAATTCCACGTTTAGGAATTTATCCTCAGGATATAATCAATCATGTACAAAAAGTTACACTGCAGAGTAATTCACTCCAGAGCTGTTTGGAGGAGTGAAAAAGGAGAAGCAACCAAAATGTCCAATATTAGAGACTTGGCCACAAAATTGAACACAATGCAACCGTCTTTAATGAGGCTGTCAGAGTTCAGGGAAAGACGCTCATAATCTAAGTTAAAAAAAAAAAAAAAAAAAGCAAGGACAGGACGGTATGTGTACTATGATTCTATTTTGCAAGGAAAAAATATAAATGCATACAAATATTTGGAAAGAATATACTCCAAGTCATTAACCTTGCTTATATCTAGATGGTGGTTCATTTACATTCCTTCTTTTATTGCTTATGCAAACACCCTAATTTTCTCTGATTGCATGTGTGCAGAAATACATACATGCTCATGCTGCCCCGTGCCCTCCCTGACTTCACCAGCTGAGGGTCTCATCATTCTAACTGCTCTGAAAGAAGTCAGGGCAGGGTTCTTTAGGGCCTTCACAGGTTACCACTGACTCTTCATGTCATTCAAGGCCTCTGTGATCAGGTGCTTGATTTCGCCATCTTATATTTCTCTCTTACCTTCCTGGCTGGGCTCCAGACCAACTTGCAGTTCCTCAAGAACCCAGACACAATCCCTGAAACCCCCTTAGGAGCCGTTTCTTCTCCCCACCCTGTTCCAATCACCTCTCACCGCTTTGTGATGGACTCCTATTCATCCAGCAAAACCCACCTCAACTCTCACCTCCCCTGGGAAGGCCTCCATCACCTTCTCTCCAAATTCAACTTTGTATAGACCCTGATTATAACAGTGTGACAACCACCTGGCTAGGTGACTGTGTTTTCCACCAGCCAGAAATATTTTGAGAGCAGGGACCACCTCCTATCACTGGACTCTCAGAACCCAGAGTAAGTCTGGGCATCTGATAACAAGTTTTAAGGTAGGGAAAAAAATGGAGAAAGGAATTTTGGCAGGGAGACAAGAAGGGAGGGAAGAAAAACCAGAAGGGAAGAGATAAAATTGGCTGGCAGCTAGTCGTAAAGGTAAGAGAGGGAGACGGGAAGACTCCAGGCCACACCAAGGTGGGGTCGAAACCTAGTCTAGGGCAAGTCACTTTGACTTCTGAGCTTTCTTGACTACAACATGGGAATCAAAAAGCCTCTGTGACGAGATTAGAACGGAGGTGACAAAGCTCAGAGCGCAGGGACCTGGGAGCTGCCATTGGGTGACTCATAGGCTGCTCAGAGTGACTCAGTAGAAAGTCCACAAAGGCAAAATGGCGAGTGACATACAGGTGGTGGCAGGCTGCAGTGTCCATTGCCCCAAGCCTTTTATTTTATTTTAATGTGACAGCAGGTAAGGGGTGGCTGTGATCCCCGCCATCCGGGGTTCCACTGGACTTTTGGATGGCAGGCCACCCCTCCCTCGTCCAGGCAGCAGTGTGTGCTGGTCCCCGGGAGGCACGGCATGCGAGGGAGCAGCGCCTGGAGGCCCAGGGGCGCTCAGCAACCCCCCAAGCGTCTAATCCACAGTTGTCTCCCTCTCGAGACCAGGTGTCCCAGGGTCACCCCACCCTGACGGTCCCTGATCCCATCTCTGATGCTTCTGCCCACGTACCCAGCCATCCACTCTCCGTCCTGGCGGCTGCCCGACCTCAGGCACAGTGTCTGGCTTTTATTAGTCTGAATGTCAACTTCCAGACGTGGGGATGATGACATTTCTTGGGATCGGAGGTCGGGTCAGCAATGACTGGCCTTCTGTCTCAGACCATACCTGCTGCGGTGCTGAGCCTGCGGGAACTTGGACAGGGAGGGCAGGCTGCACAGAGTGAGGCAGGCCTGGGGCGGCAGAGATGGCTCTCATATCTGGTGGGGGGGGGGGCATCATAATCCCCTAGTGGGGCTCCATAAAACAGTGGAAGCCAGGCATGGTGGCGCATGCCTATAATCCTGGTACTTGGGAGGCTGAGACAGGAGGATTTCAGGTTCAAGGCCAGCCTCAGAAACTTAGTGAGACCCTGCTTCAAATTTTTTTTTTAAAAAAGGGGGGTGCTGTAGGTGTAACAATGGCTCTGGGTTCAATTCCCAGTACCAAAGGGGGGAAAATAAAAAAGACAGGTAGTGGAACTCAACCTCAGAGTTTCTTATTCAGCAGTCTGGGTGATTCATTTTGAGAATTATTACAAGGGACAGAGTTGCAAAACCTTCCCAAGGTCAGTCCCTAAGCCCATTACCTGCCCAAGTTTATCTCTCACACTTTCCCCTTGCTCAACCCACTCTAATAAGCCTCCTTGCTATCCTCCAAACATGTAGACACATTCCTGCCTCAGGACCTTTGCACATATTGCACCCCCATTGCCTAGACGGTCCTTCTTCACGTATCTGTATAGTTCATTCCCTAATTTCTTTGATGACCTACTGAAATACCACTCTCTCAGTGATACCCTTTTCTGCCACCCCAGCTAAGATGAAAATCGCCCAACACTAGCCTCATTCCTAGCTTGCATTTTTCTCTGTAACACATATCCTCACCTAACATACTATATTTTATATGATGGATTATACTTATTTCTCTCTCCTGCCATGAGAATGTGGACTCCGTTGTAGGCAGGGGATTTTGCCTGTGCTGTATCTCAGAAGTAGCATCAAGTACATTGTAAGCAATTTAATATCTGCAGGAGGAAGAGAGAGGCCAGCAGGAGACAGGGAAAGGAGAAGAGAGAGAGGAGGGAGGAAGGGAAGGAAGGAAAGAGACTGGGTGGAGGGGAATAAATTCCATAGATGAGTAATAGTTTTTAGTAGTTGTAGGGCATCAACATCTTTGTTATTATACAAGGAAGGGCTTTAAAAGCCCAGAGACATCAATTACCACCTCCGTCCGTCCATCAGTACTCCACAGGTGGACCATAGCTCTGCTGAGCATGTGGCAGCTGAATTTTGGTTATTATTATTATTGTTGTTGTTGTTGTTGTTACTGTTATTATTTATTTATTAACTAAGCTTTTTTTTTTTTTTTTTTTGGTACTGGGAATGGAACCAAGGGGTCTTCTACCTCTGAACTGCACCCCCAGCCCTTTTTATTTTTTATTTTGAAACATAATCCTACTAAGTTGCTGAGGCCAGCCTTAAACCTGCAATCCTCCTGTCTCAGTCTCCCAAGTACTAGGCTTATAGGCATGTGCCCCCAGGCCCAGCTGAGCTTTCCCTTTTTAACTCAGAAGTCGAATGGCAAATTCAGTGCTGATGCCCAGTTCATCCAATTCTGACGCCTGAGAGCATTGAGGGCATTAACGCCATGCTTGGCATGCAGTAGGGCTTCAACAAACGCCAGCTGATTGGAACACTGACAGATGTGAGTCCTCCGTGGCTCTGTGGCCTAGACCACTACAGAGACAGGGTCGCTGCCCTCGCCTCTGGAGGAGATGGGAGACTTCATGAGTGAGCCAGAGGAAAGGGGAGCTGCAAGTGGCAGGCGAGGTGGAGCAGGCATAATCTTCCACATTGGGGAGCAACGTGGCGGGGACTGCAATGAGACAACAGTGTCCACGGTCCCACCAACCAAAAGCTTGGGAGAAACGGAAGGGCTTCTCCATGGTGACTGCAGCCATCGTAGCCCTGAAGCACTTGGGTCCCCCTGGCACCAGGGCCCCGCTCCACACCCAGCTCCCCATCTCATCAACAGGCATGGACAGAGGCTTCCTCTAATCTTCTCCACCAGGAAGGCGAAGCCCCACTCATTCTTCATCTTCCCTATAACACCATTCAGTCATCGTTTTGCAAGTGCCTGTGAAGGATCTGCTAAAGTACATTGTACTGAGGATTCCGAGACAAACAAAGCCCCGCACAGCCCACTTGCAGCTCCCCAGCAAAGCAGCGAGACAGACCTGTTAGCAAGTCACTGTCTGCCATGCCCCGTCCTCTCTCAGGGTGGCTCACCTGTCACTAAGGGGACACGAGCTGGTTCTAGGTGGCCTGTGGATGAACATTTTTATTTTGAGTTATGCACTTATTAATTTTATTGTGTCTTGCAAAAATACAGCTAGCACTTCAAACCCCCTGTGCCACATAGGCTCTTTGGCACAGGATGTGATTTTGCTGCACACAAAAAATGTTAATTTGAGGTAGATTTTAATAAAAAAAAATGTTAAATCGATAATCACACAAGTGGCAGGAAGAACTCGGGAAGGGGCGACACGGATGACTGAGGTTGAGGACACATGGGCAGCAGATTCAAATCCCAGCCCTGCTGCTCAGTGGCAGTATGACTTTCAATTATTTAACCACCTGGGAGCCTGACTTCTCTGTGCATGGAGTTCTTGTGTCTACCTTGTGGGTTCTGATCCTGGTAGGTGCAAATTCATTATTCTTTTATTATCATGATATCACATTCTCCCCATGACTGAAATAGAAAGCTGGAAAACTGCTTTATTGGGAGAGGAGGGTGGCCATGCCCAAAGCCCCACATTGCAAGTCTACCATGAAAAGATGGGAACAGATAAGAGAAAGTGGCTTTGTTTGTCAGTCCCAGGAGCTGCTGGGGCCCCCCGATGAGAAGGGAGACAGCTGGATAGCGGATGCCCAGGGCTCCCAAGCACCAGCTGTCCTGGGCAGTCCAGACCCCAGCTGCCTCGATGGGCTGCACCCCACACATGCTGCTTCCTGTGAATGCATGTGAAGCCACAGCACAGAGAAAGTTGAATCCTGGAGGATCTCCACCTCACAGGGCTGCCAGCTCTCAGACAGGGAACCTGGCTCTGCAGCCCAGAGGAATCTGCAAGAACAGGTCAGGTCTTCTGCGCTGAAGCCTGGGGAGGTGATGAAAGTCTCCCCAACTGTAAAAGCCCTTGGCAAGGGGAAGTCTTGGTCTCTGATTCAGCAGGAGAAGGGGCCCCTCAAATTTCACTTACAATAAGAGCAGGTCCGACTGGGATGATACATCCATGCAATGGAATGCTTCAGGCTACGTGCTACTCAGCAACGAAAAAGGAATGTGATCCGTGAATGGCTCTCAAATGCATTGTAGGTGCAAGATGGTGAAGTCAAAGAAGGAGGTGGAGTCAAAGGGCTACACAATGCATAATTACAGGCATCACATTCTGGAAAAAGCAAAACTATAGGGCCAGGGGATAAGTTGGTGACTTGCCAGGGGTTAAGAGTATGTATGGGGAGACTACCCTGAGATACCACTTCACACCCACTAAGATGGCTATAATCAAAACTATAGATAATAACAAGTGTTGGCAAGGATGTGGAGAAACTGAAACTCTCATACAGTACTGTGGGATTGCGAAATAGTGCAGCCACTCTGGAAAATAGTCTGGCAGTTCCTCAAAATCTTAACACATATAATGATTCCAGGGGGAAACGTGACCACATAAAAACTTGTACAGCATTATTAATAATAGTCCAGAAAACAGAAATAAATGTCTATCAACTGACAAATTGATATAAAATACAATCTATCCATATAATGTAATACTATTCAGAAAGAATGAAGTACTGATACATATGACAACATAGATGAATCTTGAAAGCATTATGCTTAGTGAAAGAAGTCAGACACGTAAGAACAACTATCATATGATCCCACGAATATAAAATGAGCAGAATAGGCAAAATTCATAGAGATGCAAAATAGACTAGTGGCTAGGGCTGGGGCAAAGGAGGAGCGAGGGGGAGGGAAGGGTGAGAGTTTAATGATCCTGGGCTTCTTTTGTGGACGATCACGGCGTCCTAAGCTTGGCTCCGGCAAATATACTATAAACTTTAGAATTGTACACTTTAAATAAGTGGACTGTATACTATGTGAATTACAGGTCAAGAAAGCTATGACAAAAACTGAGAGATAATAAATTACCACAAAGGAAATTAAAAGAAATTCTGGGGAGGCTTTAACTATAAAAGGGTAGGACGGGTGTTCAGGGAAGCAGTAGAACTATTCTGTATCTTGCTTGTGGTGTTGGTTACATGAGTCTGTTGTTGTCAAAACTCTTAAAACTTCCCATCAAAGATGCTAAAATGTCCTGGCTTCTCCTAAACAAATGGTCCCCTCTAGTTCACACTATACAAAGCACTTTACATGCCTTGAATTATTTAATCCTTAAAAAAAGCAAACCACTTAAATACCACCAGCCCCATCTTACAGAAGGGCAAACTGAGGCTCAGAAGGGTTGTATGATTTGCTGGGGGATAATAGCTGGGAAATATTTTCAAAGCCAAAATTTGAACTCAGTTCTTTCTGACTCCTGATCCCATGTTGCTATCCACCGTGCCCTGCCTCTCTGCACAGGTGATAATCTAGAACATTCCTTGAGCCTGCTCAGGTTGTCTTATTGGTCAACTGTTGACTCATTCTTGTGCACAGGTGAGTTCCTTGAGGGCCCAGAAGGCCTTTGATGGATCTGGGCTCCCCACCCCAGGCAGGTCTGAGGATCAGTAAATAATGAAATCGAGGCCGGAGAATGTCGTTCAGAAACACCAGGAGCCTGATACCTGGCCCCTGGTCTGGCCTTGAGTTTGGCCACTCAGCCACAGGGCGGTCACCGGATGGGCCTCTTGCAGCTGGATTAAATGTCTAAGCCAGAGCTGATGCGCCCAGGACCAGACCTAACTCTGGCTCTCTCAGTAGCCCGGGGCAGAACACTCATCTTCTGTCTGTGTTCCTCTGCACTTAGTACCTCTGCTCCTGAAAGAAGGTCCCTGCGCACTCCCTCAATGAGAGGTAAGGAGCGGGTGTTTATGGGATGGATGTTTACTGGATGTCCCTGTGTTCGAATCCTTCACTGCTCCATGCTCACTGCCTCTCCAGACCCCTCATATCTCTTCTCCACCTGCGTGCCCCCCATCACCACCCACTTCCTTCATCCAACGAACCCTGGAGCTGCAGAAAAGGCTCAAACACAGCTGATCATCAGATCACAGGCTAGCGCGAGCCCATGAGCCTTTTGAGAAGAATCAGAAAGAGGTGCCTTGTCCAGGTCGACCCAGGCCCTGCACTGGGGGGGCACGGCTTGGTGAGCGGAGCCCCGACCTTTGCCGGGAAGTCTTGTGCAGGATGCAACCTGGGTAACCACCCCGGGCGGCCTTGCCCATCCACTGTCCTGAGAACAAACATCAAATTCCTGCGAGGAGCCTCCGAGGTCCCACACAATGAGGCCCCATCTATTTCTGCATCTTCTCCCCCTCTGCACTCTATCCTTCATCTAGACGGTGGACACAACTCTCAGTTCTCCATGGGAATCCTCCCTCCTGCACACCCTGCAGCTCCTACCTGAGATGCCCCTCCCTTTATCAGAGCCTTGTTCAACCCCGCCAAGCCCTAGACTGGACTAGGGCCCATTAGCACCCTGCGCCTCCCTCCTACCAACCCTTCCCACCTGCCCTGGAACACCCTGTTCGTGCCTCTCCCTCTCCCATGCTCTGCACGGGCGGGAACCATCTTCCTATTGGCCACTGTGTCGGGAGCACAAACTCTCGGCATGAGGCAATCTTTATTGAATGAACAAATTAATCAGTTAATGAAGAAATGAGTCAAAGTGGCTTGCCATTGGTCACATGCACAGGATTCCAGATCTAGAACTTGGCCTGACCCGTCCTGTTACTAAGGAGGCCGACCCCGTAGAGAGTCCCCACACCACTGATGTCGATGCCCAGTGGACACTGGAGGTCAGGTTAGTCCTCCACCCGCACAGTGGGCAGAGAGAGCAGAAATGCCTGCTGCAAACATGGATGCTCTTTAAGTTCTGTCCAGTGACAAAATGCAGCGGACACCATGCAAAAGCTGAGGGCTTTGCGATCAGCAGCCCTGGGGCTACTCCTTAGCCACGTGGCCTCTGCAGGTGACCGAAACACCTGAGAAATGGGCATGCAGGCAGCTCTGCATGAGGCGGGGCCTGGATCCAAGGGACGCAGCTAGAAAAGCACCTGGCCCAGGGCCTGGCACCTACTAATCCATTGACATTGCTTGCAAATCCTGGAGCTGAACGCGTGCCACGAATGACCTGCATTCCTGTGCTCTCCGCCTCCTCCCACCCCTGCCCTGCACTCATCTCATCGCTTAAGGCCCCCTCCATCAGGGGCTTGGTTTCTAGGGGCAGCCGAAAGCAACCTAGGGGGCTCCGAGACAGTCTGTAGGCTTTCAGGGATTTAAAACAACCCTCTCAATAGAAAACAGTCCCTGGTAAGTGGGGGAGAGAAGAGGGATCCTTCAGCAATGCGGATTAGATCAAGTTCAATTCTAGCCCATCCATTTGCAAGGGAGGACAAGAATGTGTCTGGCAAATATCACCCTTTGAAAAATATTCCCAGCCGGTTCTCCCAGTATCGCAGCTTTACCCAAGGAAGCACTGGGTAAATTTTAGTTTTAAGCCAGAGACTCCAACTGTGTGTCTCTTATTAGATCCCTGGGCAGCACACGGCAAATTTGCCTGTAGGCCTCCAGGGAAGCAGAAAATGAATTATTGCCATTGTATCTGAGAAGCGCACATTCCACAAAGTAGAATGACATGGGCTTCCCCCACCAAAGTTAGGTTTCGTTTTATTTCTAAATGGCCCATAGGAAATGAGCAGAAGTGATGGACTGTCTGTTTCCTGATCAACAAAGGTCACCCTTTGCTTGGAGAGGAAAGAAAACAGAGTTTATCTTCCTGGATTACTCGATGGAAAAGCAGACTAGAACTGTCTGTCTTACTGCATGTGCCCTGGTGACATCCATCCCACGGTCACGCGGGCCTGAGCCTGGGTTTCTCTTAAGAGCCCAAATGGAGATAGATGTCCATGTCTTCACAGCCTTCTGTCTATACCTCTGCCACGAGTCCAATCACCCTGCAATGCAATTATGTGCTTTGTGTCTATGCTGCTAGAATGTGCTCCTCCGAGTCTTCAAGTCAGGCTTTTTTTTTTTCTTTTTCTTTTTGGCAGTACTGAGGATCAAACTGAAGCTCTAGGCAAGTACTCTACCACTGAGCTATATGCTATGCCCCCAGCCCCAGGCATTTTAAAAATGCATCTCTCTCTCCCTGGATAGGGTGCCACTTAATATATAGGATACATAGTTAGAACAGAATGTTAGATAAATATGCAAAATTTGGGACATACTTATACTAAAAAAAAAACAAACAAACTCATTCGCATCCTTTATCTGACATTCAAATTTAATTGGCATCCTGTCTTTTTATTTGCTAAATCTGGCAATCCTATCCCTGGGGCTTTGTCTCATTTAATTCTTACAACTCTGAAAACCAGGCATTTATGCCCATTTTATAGTAGAAGAAACAAAGGCTCAGGGAGGTCAAGCAAGCTGCTAGGAGTCCACAGCGGGCAGGTGAGTGGGCTGAGGCTGAGCATCTACTGATCGAGGCTGGGGGAGTGTACAGACGCCTGCGGGTGCCCGGGAACCTGTTCTGCACCTCAGCTCTGAGTCACCGCTCCTCTCTGGAACCCCGGCACACTTCCTTATTAGTGAAATTGCTCACTGCGCTGGCGCCCGCCCCACATTCTTCTTGGGAGAGGGCCAGCTGTTGGGGAACAATAAAGACGTGGATGGGGCCAGGCTCTCCCTAAGTGAAAACAAACCTCCCCGTGCCAAGAACAGCAAGGGACAGTTGGACAGAACAGGCTGCTCGCCCTGGGTGGCTGTCACCCGGGCTGGCCACAGTCCACGCAGCCTTCCTCCACTGCTCAGAACAGGCGAAGGGCGCTGGTCGGGGGCCTGCCCTCGATCTAGCCACAGGACCTCAGAGAACCCAGGGAAGCCCACCAAGCAGGACTGGAGCTACAGAGAGAACCATGGTGCAAGAGGCGAGTGCGTACCCAGGGTCTCTCCCTTCTGTTCAAGACACACACCCTCAACTTCTGCTTAAGTGTCACCTCCCAAGAGAGGCCTTCCAGCTGCTAAGTCCCCGGCTAAGTCCCATCTAATCATTCAGCACTACCTGAAAGCACACCCCATACTGAAATGTTTGCTTGTTTAGTACTGTTCTCTATTGTACAACATCGTGTCTATGACCAGGTCTCTTTGCACCACTTTTGTCTCCTTCATCACTCTGTCCTCAGCATTCGGGATGTTGTCTGGTGTACACGAGGTGCTCAGGACAGAGCTGCTGAGAAAAAAACCAAATGGAGGTCTCTGTTGAAAATATATCTCTACCCAGGGCAGTGGAGTGTGCCTGTAATCCCAGTGCTTGGGAGGCTGAGACAGGAGGATCATAGGTTGCAGGCCAGCCTCAGCAACTTAGCAAGACCCTCAGCAATTTAATGTGGTGATGTTACAAAATAAAAAATTAAAAGAGCTGGGATGTAGCTCAAAGGCAGAATGCCTCTGGGTTCAATCCCCAGTACCAAAATTAGATGGATGGATGGATGGGTAGATAGATAGATAGATAGATAGATAGATAGATAGATAGATAGATGGATGATAGACACACATATCCATATATATGGATATATGCATGTACACATGCTTACATACACATATGCAAATATGTAGATGCCCATACACATATTACATATGTATATATAAAACATAAAGCCAACTGAAGATTATTAAATACAAGCAATAAAGTACAGGGGGCTTTCTGGGTAAACCCTTCCTGAGGATCCCTCCACCATGCACATTCCTGTGTCTCTGGGGTGTGTAAATGCATCTTTCAAAACCCAGCTCAGGTGCCCCTTTCTTCCGGAAGCCTCTGTGACCCTTTCTCCACCCCTGCCCCATTAGTGAGCCTGGTACCCCATCTCTGAGCTCCTTTTTCAACTTGTTGGTGCTTTCCTTGTTATAGTTATTACTGTACATTATCACTTACAAAATGACACACCTTGATGTCCTTTGGGGCCAATTGTATTTCTCAAAGGAGCAACAACTTCTCCTGTTGTGCATGCTTTTTGTCAGGGTGACCCTGCCACTCCCCCATCAGGGGTAAATCTCTCCTACTCCTTTGGAAGTGGGCAGGTCTAGTGCTTGCTTTGGCCAAGGATGAAAAATGACACTGTGGCATTTGGGGACATGGCCTTTATCTGACATGGAAGCTTCCAACTCCCACCACTCTGGGAAGCCAACCACCATATAAGAAGACTCGTCACCCTGGGACCTCCCCCTGAGAGAAGCCTCAGTCAGGTGGAGAAGGCTGGGAAGACCAGAAGCAATACAATACAGAGAAGTGTCAAAAAGCACCGAAGCATCATGCGGGAGTTAAGAAGCCATCGTGGGATCAGAGCCTCCTGCCCTGGCCACCCTGGTAACACTGTACACATCACAGATGAACTGCCTGGCTGAGCCCTTCCCAGGTTCCTGATAGGTTTCTGCTGCACACAAATGAGATCCAAATAGAGCAGCTGCTTTAAGCCGCTACGTTTGGGGGTAGTTAATTATGCAGCAGTAGCCCATTGAAACATCCCCAAAGGCAGAAACTCTATCTCTGTAGCCTCACATTCCCTTCCCTAGAACTAGGCGGGGCTCAGAGCTGGCTCCTTAAAATTCAGCTGAATTCAACTGGTGTCCACTAAATTAGGTATTCCCCACGGCAGGAGGATTCCTGGGTAAATAAAGCCATAATGCCCTCAACCAACCACTGAAGCTATTCCCTGGCCTGTGTGAAAAAAAAAAAAAATGGAGAGATTTTATATGGAAATTTACAGAATATTATATGCTGCTCTAAATGACAGGCTGTTCGAGGGATGAAATAAAACTACAGTTACCCTAGTAAGTTTTAAGAATATTGCTGGTTATGCCAGTCACCGTGAAAACACTGCATAAAAATACCCCATTTTTGTGCCTGGTACCAGGAAGTCCTGACATGTTTCCTTATTCCTTGCAGGACCAGAATGGACAGGTGAGCCTATAGCCTCGGTTATTTACTGCAAATATTCAGAGACAGAGTCCAGAAAGCCAAGGTCTCTTGTCTGCCTTCCGTAAAAATTGCACTTTTTATTGGCTAAAAATTAAGAGCAGCTGTAATTGGAAGGGCTTCCTATCTTCTCTTCAACTAAGAGATCTGCCATAGAATATTTTCTTTGGATTATCACAAAAGGCCATTTCCTGACCTGGGGGTGCCTCTCTGCATGGGCCCCCTAAGTCTGCCCAACAAGGGTGCTTCTATTTAACCCTCTCAATGTAGCCTTGCTGAAGTCCAGCTCTTCCGTCTTCCCTGAAATCATATCCAAAAGGGACCTCAGGGCCATCTGTGTCAGGCACAGGGGGAGTCCCTGCCAGACCCCACCCAGTGCGTGGGTGGCAGCAGCACAGGCCCTGCTCCCAGCACTGCACGCCGGGATTCTGTGCACAGTGACAGAGGGACTGCAGGCACACCGCTTAACCTCTCTGCGTCTGTCTCCTCCTCAGTCAATGTGGCCGATAACAGCTCAGACCTCATGGGATCACGGTGGAGATTAAGTGAGATGCTGTCTTGCAAAACGCTTAGGATGTGGGAAACGTTGAAAGAATGGTTCAGTTGAGCAGAAGGCAGAGCCTGGAGGTGGGTGGCCATCTCCTCTCTTCAGTTCACTCTTTGTTTTCTTCTACCTACTCTTCCCCTTTAGTCAGATCAGATTTGGAGGAAGAATGCAACTGCAATGGACAATTCTTTCATTCATTCATTCTCACTACATGCCTGATTTTCCTTTATGGACTTTGGTGCCCTCTCTAGTGAATGAGGTCTGGGGGCTCAGTGGGTCCCATCTGGCCTAAGCCAATGGACATAAGCAATCTCTATGTAGTGACCAGGGACCAGGACAAAATTAAATCTCCCTCTAATTCTCTTTTCAGGCAAATTCTGTAAAACTCCACCTTCCGAGAAAGTCCGAAACCAGAGAACGGCACACAAACTTTCTGTATATGTGGCCTCAGAGGTAACATTTCTCAGGAGCATCAGAGTATCTGCCTGGGTATAAAGGGCCTTGGGGCCACCATCCCGCTTGATTCTGCCCATCCTTTCAGCCCTGGGACGGCCCCGATCATTCACAAACTTCACACTCATCTCTATGCATCATCTGAGTCTGTTTTCTATTACTGTAATAGAATATGCGAGACCGGGATTTGTAAAAGAAAGAGGTTTATTGAGCACATGGCCCTGGAAGCCAGAAGTCTAAGATTAGATGACTATTTAGCAGCCTCACGCTGCTTCAGAATGTGGTGGCTAAGGCAGAAGGGCTGGCAGGTGCCTGTACAAGTGGTAAAACAGCCTTGCTTTACCATGACCCACTCTTGTAACCAATCCAGTCCAGAGAGAAAGGCATCAATCCCTCCTACTGACCTGACCACTTTTTTTTAAAGGCGCTCCTCCCAATGCCACCATGATGGCGATGAAGTTCCAACAGGAGCTTTGGAGGAAACAAATCACATCCAAAGAAGAGATGACTCCACCATCCACAGGCACCTTTTCTGCATCCTTTGTCATTTCTCACCCTTCTTAGAATGCCTAAGTGATGACTGGAGTTGTAGCTGTCATCTTGGGACCATGAGACTACATTTAGACTGGAAATCATGAGCTAAGCATGGCAGGGCAGAAAGACAGGAGCCTGGCCTTGGACTGCCTATCTGTCTCAGGCTGTTGGCAGAGAGAAAAACCAACTATCTCTCTTGTTCAAGCCACTGTTGATTAGGTCTCTGACACTAACAGCCAAATACACTCTGGCATCAGACCGGCCAATGCATTAAAATCAAGAGTTACTATCGGACAAGTATAGCATTCTCCTCTGGCCACTGTTAGCAATCAGAATTCTGTACCTGGACACAAGAGATTGTTTCTCTAATTGAGGGGTACTGACCAAGAGGCATCTTCATTGATTAGAGAGCAGGAAAGGGATATGAAAGAACTAGAAAACCCAACCCTTCTTCTCTGTAAGAGTCTACAGTCTAATGAAGAGGCAGGTCCCAGCCATCGGCAGCAAAGGTTCCTAACAGCATAAAGACACAACTGATCCACTACCTGAGACCTACCACAGACGGCAGCAAAGGCAGGAAAGATCAAAGAAGGGAAACCTGCTTGGTCTGGGCCAGTCCCAGGGAAGACTCAGGGCTTGATTTGGAGTGGTGAGGCTGAAAGGAGGAGAAGAAAGGCACCATTCCAGGTGGGCAAATTGCTTGAGCGGAAGTTTGGAATTCAGAATGAATAGGTTTAGGGCAGAGAGTTCTGCTTAGGAACAGAGGTTCCACTGAGGGCAGGGCTGGGGGTGCCAGGATGAAGACCTTGGACTCAGCCTTGGGAAGTAATAATATTAAGGTAGTGATGAGCTGGGATATCAGGAGGCATGGATGAGGACCAGGAGAGGGTGGAAAGTGAGAGAAGGCGAGGTTCCGGCAAAGCTGACTGTGGTCTGTGGGTTCCTGGGGCATTCTGAGTGGGGTGAAGCAGGGGTCGGTGGCTCTAGCCAGGGCAGCAGATAGGATTACATATTGACCGAAGCACTGTAGTCCCTCCAGCTGAGAGCCAGAGGGACCGGGCAAGTCCACTGCACGTCATCTCTGTCCCCTCCTCTCCACACCTCCCCAGGCTTGCTCCTTGGATGAAAGCGTCAGTATCCTCCTCCTCCCACCAGCAAAGAAAAATCAAGAGTGGGGTTAGGGCATCCCAGCAGAGAGGAATGTTGGCCCCATCCTACCGAGTCTGTGATCCTAGACACAGTATTGTGAAGACTTGGAATGGAAGGGACCTTCCTGATCACCAGGAAGTCACGGAATGCTAGGACAGAATGAGCCCCTGGAAGGCTCCTCATGGATAATCCAACCCATTGGTTTTCAAACTCGGTTCCATCGGGCAATAGGGTTCACTGTCCACACAGGAGATGTCAATCAACTCAAAACAACCCTGCTTCTTTATGTGTCATAGACTGAGATTCCAAGAAAGACTAAGTGTGGATAAAAGGATTCACTACTACATCTGGAGCTCACCGACTCCTTTCCTCACTGAACAGATGAAGAGACAGAGGCTCACAGAGCCCCACGCTCCCTTTCTCCTCAGGCCCATTGCTCCTGGACTGACGTGGCCAATGTTTACATTTCCTGGGCATAAGGTTGGGGATGCTGGATCGTGGCACACACCCTACCATGTGGGAGGTGCTTCCTAAGCATCTGCTTGCTACATGGAGCTGCAGATGAGAGGGGATGGAGGCAGCCCAGCACATCAGTGCAGCCAGGATTGCTCAGTCTGGGTGCCTGGTGTGGACTAGTAGTTGCAGGAACCTGAGCTCAGCTGAGTGGTGACAGCATCCTTGGCTTCTGTGCTCAGAGTCCCCAGGGACGTGGGACAGGGCTTGGAGTCTGCATCCTGCCCTTCCCGCTCTCTGGCTCACATCCTCCCAAACCTGAGTAATGGTGCAGACTTCTCAAAGACTCCACCTGCATCCTCCTCCTGTGTGTCTTCATCTCTAGCACCAGCCTGGCCCCGAATGGCCCTTCCGCTTCTCTTCAGAAAATTCTTAACTTCCATAAATATTTGATAGATCTCTTGAAAACACACTCTGGAGTGTGAAGATTGTAAGGTGAGCTGGCTGGAAGGGGCTCCGTCCCGGAAGGTCTCTGCTCAGTCTCCTAGGAGTCATTTGGGGCTTTGTTTCTTTTTCCTACCAGCTATTCCTGGTTTCCTTCTGCCTACAGTGGGAAGGTCGGCCACTCAACTGGTGCTGGGGGCCGTGTCAGGGCTCCATGCAGCTGCGGGAAAAGGGACCGGCGAACTATAAAAACAAGGACCACATGGGCAGGCATCCCTCCATATCTCTAGTGTCTAAACCCAGCATTTTCCTATTCGGGTTCATGGGGAAGAGAGGCGGCAGGAGAGCACACTGTTTGGTTTTATTTAAATCTTGCGCTAGATTCTACATTGCTGACAACTTCATAGCACAGGTATGAGTGTGTGTGTGTGTGTGTGTGTGTGTGTGTGTGTGTGTGTAAAAGAGAGAGAGACAGAGACAGAGAGAGAGAGAGAGAGACAGAGAGAGAGAGAGACAGAGACAGAGACAGAGACAGAGACAGAGAGACAGAGACAGAGAGGCAGGCCTTGCTTAGGGGGACTGAAACTCTGAGAGAGACATTTATGGGAGGGTACTGGGGGTTGAACTCAGGGGTATCCACCTCTGAGCTACACTCCCATGAGGTTTTTGTTTTGTTTTAAATAGGGGCTCACTAGGTTATTGAGTGTCTTTCTAAGTTGCTGAGGCTGGCCTCGAACCTGCAATGCTCCTAGTCTCAGCCCTCCAAGTACTGGAATTACAGGCATGAGCCACCACACCAGCTTCAGAGGGACCTTTCTGAGGCCAATGTTTCTTTATGTCACAAGCACAAGACCAGTTTCTTCCACAGACAGCTCAGCTCTTAGGCATTCTTGGGCTCAAGAAAAATAGCCGAAGGCGTCAAAGTGAAAATTATCAGCACCAACACATGAAAAAAAAAAATCCCTAAGCCATAATCAATAACTGTAATTAAGTGGCTAAAACACTTCATGCAAAGTCAACATCATGAACTGCTGATTTCATTATTTATAACCATTTCATTAAGCTTGAAAAAAATAAGGTTGGTACAATTTTCCTCACTTTGCAAGAATTCCTCAGGAGGCATGGCAATGACAGAGAACTCAGACCCCGCCCCCAACCTAAGAACGACACACACACAGAAAAATAATTCCCAAATTAAAGCCATCGCTTTTTTTCAGCCTCAAATATAATAAATGTAATGGGGCACGTTCACGTGGGATGTGGGATGGAGCCTCTGTAAATAAGGGGGTGAGAGTCATGACGGTGTAAACATCGCTACAGGACAGTCAGCAGACCTTAGCTATCAGAACTCAACCCAAACTCGAAAATGCCTCCTATAGGGAAGGCTCAGGAAGCCCTGGATGGAGGCCCTTCTTTCTCTCCAGACAGAAGGTGGCTCAGAGGCCCTCTGTGTTCTGCAGACCCTTCAGAGGCTCTGATGAGCCAGGGTGACCTCCCCACAGTCCCCCTTCTCTCTCTGAGTGGACCTTCCAGGACTTCCTGACCCCTCAGCAGCAGCATCTGAAGCCCAAACCAAAGTGCTCTGGGGGCTGGGAGGTTCGTGGGGAGCCTCTTTCCTTCTCATGACTGAAGATGGGAGACTGAGGCCAGGGTCAGATTCCAAAATCCACTGGGCCATACAGGCTACAGGGGAGGACAGGGTAATTCCATTTGTCCAAAGACAGAAGTGACCCCTGTGAACCGACCAGCCCTCAGATGGGGCCCCTGTGCACTCTCCCCACCCCGGGATACTCAGCCCAGTTTCTCCAAACATTTGAGCCCCAACAATGAGCGAAGAGTGTCATTGGGAAGGGCAGAAAGAGCAATAGATTAGGAATCAAATGGACGCTCAGGCTGCCACTCACTTCCTAGGTAACCTTGGGCAAGAGATTTCACCTCTCCCGTCCCTTGGTCCTCTTATGTGAATGAGGAAACTGATACCTACTTGATGGTTCTGTTATGAATAGTAGTAGAAATAATCGAAAGGACTTTGTAAACTGTGTACGTCTAAAGAATTAGTAATCAGGTATTGGGTTCAAAACTACAGTCAGCAAGGCTGATATTTATTACACATCTCCTGTCTTCCAGTGGACCTCTGTTTCAGTCCCTGGGGAAGGAGAATGAAGAGGCAGACCTGGGTGAGCGAATAGGAACATTCGGTTAAACCAGCTCAGATAAAGTATGTGAATCAAGAAGTGTCACACTGTTCTAGAAAAAAAAAAAAAAAAATGGTTCTAGTTTCCCCAACCACAAAGGGGATTCGATATCGGCAGTGTAATGTGCTTTTCCTGTTAGAGTGGCATCTGGCGCTTAGTAGGCACTGAACTATTTCCTGAACAAGGGACCAGAAGGAGGGAGGGAGACAGAACAAGACCACAGCGACGAATCCTAAGGCAAAGGACCAGACAAGTGGCTCCTTTCTTTACAATTCCACGTCGTTGATCTGGTTAAATCAATTGACTGCTCACTAATGGCTGACTGCCCCCCCACCCCCATCACCACCACCACCACCACCATCACCATCATCACCACTAGGGAACCTCAGAGCATTTAAGGAGTTTTCAACACACCAATTGCACAGAGGTTCTAAACTGCCAGCGTGGTTAATGGCCAAGCCCGGTGATAACCAGCCATGTGATCAGGGTGGGACCCCAGCTCCTGCATCCCCACTGCATAACCTCCAGAAAGTCTCTGAGCCTCTTGGAGTCTGTTTCCTCAGCCGTTCAGTGGAACTAACAGCACCAATCTCATTGGTGGTGTCGAGGGAGTAAGTGAGATAATGCTGGAGCAGTGCTCAGCAGAGGTTGGCCGCTGGCTGCCTCCAGCATAGGAACTGGCATTAGCAATGCTCGAGAGCACAAAGCCATGCTTCTTTCTTCCCAGGGCTGCATGGCATTGTGGAGACACCAACCCAGCCACTCAGAGGGCTGAGATCCAGGCCTGGTGGGGGAAGTGGGGACTTTCCACCTCTAAAAATCAGGATCTACTATCACCACCATGCTCACTCACCTGCAGGCAGTCCTGCAACTCTGTGCAAGTCTATTAACTGCCTGGTCCTCCAGTGACTGGATTGCAAAAGCCATCTGATACCCAGACAGAAGGCAGAGGGGCTGCACCCGGGGAACTGTGGAGACTTCTTCCAGCTCTGAGCCCAAAAGTCCACACAGACACGGCGTTCGGCTTTGAATTAGAGTGGGGCACCATTTCACAGGCAGAAGGTGGGTACAAAGAAATAATGAGCACTCGTTTCTTCTTTGCTCTTCAAAGAGAAGCAAGCTTTGAAAAGGAGAGTTTGTCAGGGCTCAGAATTCAGAAATGCAGAGGCAGACTTCCAGCCAGTCAGCCAATGGCTAGCAAAGGGCTCTTGGCTTGTCCATTAGTGAGATGCCACCAACTAACTCATGGCTCATTTCCCTGCCACGGGATTTACTCAGTGTGCTTCTAAGTGTGGGGAAGATGGCAGCAAATAAGACCAACAAATATCCCTGCTTGCATGGAGCTGACATCTCATAGGCTTGTGCGTTCATTGAAAGAATATGTTTAAGTGCCTACTACTGGTGATAGAAAGATAGCCTTGAAAGATTGCCAGGTGAGTGGACTATTCAAAAGAATCTCCCATGTGCTATAACAGAGGTTTTAGATGACTGGGGAATGATAATCCCCACACTTTTCCACACTCTCAACATAGTTAGGAGTGTAGCAAGCATGCAACTGCTGCTCACTAGAGCTTATAAAGATCATGGCATTTCATTTTAGTCCCCAAACATTTCCACAAGGTGGGCACTCTCATAAGCTGAGGCTCAGAGAGGACTTTCCCGAGATGATACAGCTAGGGAAGGATGATGCTGGGACTTGAACCCAGGCGATCTGAGCTCAGACCCTTGATCTACGTGTATGA
This sequence comes from Graphiurus murinus, assembly GCA_004027655.1. Taxonomy (NCBI): domain Eukaryota; kingdom Metazoa; phylum Chordata; class Mammalia; order Rodentia; family Gliridae; genus Graphiurus; species Graphiurus murinus. The sequence goes on along the minus strand of PVLC010005793.1, from coordinate 19,010 downwards.
CCCATTCCCATAAAAATCAACTGGATTAGATGCGTCAGTAAGTGAAGAACCTCACCCTTCTGGATGATCACAATGTCCCAGTCACCATTTTGTCTACATTAGAGTTTGGGAATTCAAGACTGATCCTTTCTATTTATGTAAAATTGGCTTAGCCACAAAACTTCTTAAGACAAAAGAATGAACCCTCCTTAGCTCCAGAGGCAAGGCAGTTTTTAAGGGCGGACTGTTTCGAGCCCCGGTGAATTCACCAGCATTGACAAACGTCAGCGAGCGCTTTGCACGGAAGGCTGAGGAGTGTCAGGCTGGACAGGGCTATTTTTGGTTCAGAGATGACTTTGATGAGTTCTACCTCTGCTCCCTCGAATCAGAAACGCCACCTGGGAGGTGCCGATGTGGCAGGGAAAGGGGAACAAAAAGAGCTTTGCCTCAGGGAAGAGGGAAGAATCAGAAGGCAAGTCATCCTGGTGAGGACGAGGGGAGAGAGAGGGAGAGGCACCTTCAACGATGGAGCATCTACTGGTTGGATCCTAAAGCGACCAGCTCAGTTTACCTCCAGCACTGGTGGTCCACCTTCATTTTCTCTCTCCCATCCCTTTTGGATGCCGGAGCTCCACCGAGGTACCCAGCACCTCGCCTTTCCCTCCCTCCCAGTGCCACCTGGCTCGGCTGCTGCTTCTCTCAGCCTTAGTGACACACTTTTCTGGCTTGTCCTACTGGCCAAAGCCAAAACACAGCCATGCAGAGGGAGCCCAGTTCCCCGCTAGCTTGAGCCTTTCGGGATGTCGGAGCAGGACAGGCTCCCTCATCATCCAGACCGGTGCTTTTCAAACTCTGTGCATCTGGTGCAAAACCCCACTCGAAATAACACAGATCAAAGGGAGTAAGTATAGGAAGGTGCATGTGGAGGACAGGACGAGGGTGAGAAGTCCCCTTCCTTGCACCCACAGAGGTCCCTAAGGCCTTTCATGGGGCCCAACGGCTGGTGAGAGCTCTGACTGCAAACTCCGATTTGGCCTAATCTCCCCAGTCTATAGATAACATACTAAGAGTGGTTTCCTTCCATCTCCTGGAGAAACATCCCGACATCCTCCTGGTTCCTTATAGTTGGTGTGGCTCCCATCAAGCATATTGCTGTGATCAAAACACCTGACAAGGACAACTTAGAGGAGGAAAGGTTTATTTGGCTCATGGTTTCAGAGGTGCAGTCAATAGGTGGCCAGCTCCAAGGCAGAAACATGGCAGAAGGGCATGGTAGAGGAAAGCTATTCAGCTCATGGCAGCCAGAAGCAGAGACAGAGAGAGGAAGCGCGAGGGACAGATAGTCACTCAAGGCCATGCCCCCTCCATTGACCCACCCCCTCAAGCCACACCCTACCTGTCTACAGTCACCACCCAGTAAGTCACTCAAATGATTAACCCACCAATAGTACCTCGGATACGACCTGCCACGGTTGGCCACTCGCTCCTCCTGGGCGAGCTTCCCTCTGCTGACTTTCAGGACATTCGGGCTTGTCCCCGGCTGCTTCTGCACAGCCTCCTCTGCCAGCTCCTCCTCTCATGCCTGACTCAAGCGCAGGCTCTGTCTTTGGTCCTCTTGCTCCCTAGGTGACCCTACCCCAGCTCCTGGCTTTAAAACCCACCATCTCTACTCCACCATTTAAATCTCTTTACCATCCTCTCTCCTGCACACCAGCCCAGACTGTCCAACTGCAGAGTGAGCATCCCCTCCAACATGTCTGAGAGGCACCTTGAGCTAGACATCCACGCTGCCTCCCAACCTTCCTGCCTTCTCCAAACCTGCTCTGTCCATGACTTCCTCATCTCATTCGATGGCGACTTCACCCTTCCAACTGCTCAGACCAAAAGCCCTTGAGCCATCCTGATGCCTCTTGTTCCCTTGCACCCCACCCCCATGCTTCAGCACTGCCTTGTTGATTCTACCATTTGGGGACGTCCAGAAGCCACCAATTCTCAGCCCACTTCACCTGTTCCTGCCCCTCCCACCTGGACATCCTAGGAGCTTCCACAGTCTCCTCCCTCCCCCTCGCTCTCCTGGAGTCCATTTTTTAAACCAGCAGCCAAAGTGATCCTTTAAAATCATGACATCAGACCTGCCAATCCTTACTTAAAACACTTTGATGGCTTCCCAGTTCACTAAGAATAAAAGCCAATTTTCTGGGAGGACCCACCCAGTCTGAGTTTCCCATGACTCTCTGCTTTCACCTCTTATCCCTCCTGGCTCACCCACAGTTCTCCACCACGATGGCTCATTTGCTATTCCTGCCTCAGGGCCTTTGCACTGGCTGCTCCCTCTGCCTGCAACACTCTTCCCTTAGCTACCAACATGACCAACTCCCTAGACACCTTCACCTCTCTGCAAGGCCACTCTGACCACACTGCAATTATAGCCCACCACCCCCAGCCCTCCCAATCCCCCCTATTCTTCCCATGCAGGTACCGCCTTCTACCCTATATCATTTATTCATACAGTGCATTCATTATGTAGGCTCTCCCCCAACTAGAATGTAAGGTTTGTGAAGACAACAATGCTAAGTATCTAAAACTATGCCCAGTATATAATAGGCCCTCCACAAATGTTTGATGGATGCATGATTGGATGGTTATGTTATAGTTTACAGGGCACTTTTATAGCTGATGATTCCTTTGAGCCTCAAAACAATCATGAGAAACAGGTATATTCATTATTTCCATTTTCAGATAAGGAAACGAGTCCAGAAAGGTCATGCCCCTTGCCTGAGATCACACAGCTTGTTCTAGAGCACGCCTCATGCCCTCTTGTGTCCTTAAAACCCTCACCTGCGCCCTTTTCTGACCACGCTGGTGCGTCTCTCCAAAGCCCAGGACCTCAGAGCTCTCTCCTGCTTCCCCAGACTCAAACCCCAACGTGCTAGAGAGCAGGTTGGTAGGTATGGGGTGTAGCTGGGCTCTCTTTGTCCTAGAGGAGCATACGAATTCACACCTCATCTCCATAGAACCTTATCTCCACAGACCGTCTGGCACAGACATCAGCTTCTAGACCCTCCGCCAGAGCGCTGGAGGGAGAGGGACACAGGGCCCTGGCCCTGACCTTCTGTTTGCACAGGTATGCCACAGCTGGGCGCGTCTTGAGGAATGAGGAGGGGGAGGGGAGGGGCAGGAGACCCTCTGCACCCTAAGAGGCCTTGAAAGGTGAGGTTGCTGTCTGCAACTTAATACCTGCCTCTAGTACCCTTCAGAGAAACTTCTGGGGCCAAGGGACCTGCAGAGCTGTGGTAGCAGGTGTGTCTCTGCCACATCCCTCCTACTATGTATTTACTCAGAATGATTCCTTTTGCACAGGCCACCAGGAAGCTCAAGGGCAGCAAATCTGGAGTCCACCCCAGCAGGGCAAGCAGGAGAACAGGGCCTTGCCACCCATCAGACGTCACGGCATGTAATGGGGAGACTTGCCAGCTTTTCCCTCCCCACCCTTAAGCATGAAACTTGGAGTTGGGATGACCTGGGCTCCTCCAACCCTGAATCTCTGCAGTCTTGGGCCAGCTGCCTGACATCTCCACCTCCACGAGTTGAAGGAACTCACTCACCTCTGTGACTGAGTCATTGTAATCCTGACTTATCTCTTGCACCCCATATTCCCTTCTCATTGTGGTCAGGGACGGGGCCAAGAAGCAGGGTTGAAGCCCGGCTCTGCATCTCTGAGCAAGTTGCTCCACCTCTCTAGACCTCAATATCTTCTTCAAGGAAAGCAGAGATAGCCACCTCTCTCTTGTGGAGTGGCTGGGGCTCTCACGGCTTGTGCATGGAGTCAGGAGTGTGGCCAACACTGACCAGGCATTGGCTTTCACCACTGCTGCCTGCTGGGTGTCACTGTTTTCCAAAGCATTGCTTCAAGACACTTGTGACTTAAGGAACACTGAGACCAGAGGTCCTGGTTTTCTCCCACTCCTGCAGGAGGGAACTGAGGTTCAGAGAGCTTAGGAGCACCAGGTCACCCGGCCCAGGTCTGCCTCCCACTGCACTGGAGTGCTCAGGTCCCTGCCCGCCCCGCAGGCTCCCAGCTGCCCTGCACAGTTCTATAGAGCCCGTGAAATTGTCAGCCTACCCTTAGTCTGTTTCCTTAATCCCTGGCTCTCCTCTCGTGCTGGGAGACAAAGACTTTAAGCAGAGCTGCCTCAGCTGCAGCAGCAGACTCGATGGGGAGGCATGGGGTAGGCCTGGCACCTGGCCCTCTGGAGCAGCACCTCTAGACTCTCACCTATACTCCCACCCCTGCAAGCTGAATAAGATGCATGGAGAGACATCGGCTGGCCCCAAAATGTCTGCTGCAGAAGAGGACAGAAGAAGGAGGAGGGTGAGCAGGATGGAAACATGACAGGGCACTCAGGATATAGAGAAGGATGGGAGATTCCCGCTCTCCTCTCCCTACCTGCTCTGATGGCGCGGGTGCCCATCACCTTCAGCAGAGCCCACCCTGGTCACTCCCGCCCTCCCAGCCTTCCCCATGGCCACTGCTATGACCAGAGGGAGGAGGATGAGGGGCCCAGGCTGGGCTCCTCAGCCCTCAGAGACAGCAAACGAAAGATCAGAAGGAGCTGAGTGGGGCGTCAAGGCAAGGAATGGCTACGCTGCTCCCCCAAACATGAAATTCTCAGAAGCATCTAGAGAAAGAGGTAATTTATGTTTATGTGCTTCCTGCACCCATCATGACTGCCTGGGTGGTACCGGGAGCTGGGATTAGAAAGAAACAATGACATATGCCACCACCTGGAGAAAATCAGTTAATCCGTGCAGCCGCAGCCTCCCTGGTGGGCGGGCACTGGTGTTTTGAAGATTTCAATCACCCCTTCTGGAGCTGCTTCCCTGATTTGCTTTCAGATGTTAATGCATGGGGGAACTGTTAATTTGATTCTGCATTTAGCACACCTGATCTTCACGGTAATTGCTTTCATTGGTTCAGCCACCATCTAACGGGGACCTCTGTGGGCCTCCTCATGAGTGTCTGTTTTACTGTGAGATGCACAGCAAAATTGAAGATATGACAGCAGGATGGTAAAGTCATCCTCAAACTGCTATCGACGACACGGTTCGCTTCCCACTCTGCTTCACTGGAGTGAGCTGGTTTGGCAGGAGAGGTGGACTGAGAATCCAGAAACCTGGGATACTGGTTCCACCTCTGCCATTGGGCAAGGTGGTGGCTCAGCTGGGCCTCAGTTTCGCCATCAGTGAAATGTGAGGTTTCAACCAGTTGTTCCCTTGGGATAAGGTGAGAGAAAAGTAGAACTGGAAGTCCTGTGGACTTGAGTTCCCAGTCCTGCTCTGCCACATATTGTCTAAGCAACTCTGGGCAAGTGGCTTGTTGTGGTTAGATACAGAATGCCCCCTGAAGAACTCCTGTATTAACAATGTTGAGAGTGGGTGTGATTAAGTCATGAGGGCTGTAATCTCATCGGTGTGTAAATCCATTGTGATGGATTTACTGAGTGGTCACCTAGGAAGGTGGGCCCATGGGGCGTGGGTGGCCTTAGAGACGTGCTTTGAATCTCATGCTTGCTTACTCTCTCGCTTCTGGCCTCTGATGGGAGAGCAGAGCCCTGGCTCTCTCCCTCTCTCCATTTCCTGCCACCATGCCCTGAGATCTGCACACCCTGGCTTCACATAGACTGAACCCTCAGTCTCCAAAGACTGTGAGCAAATAAATCGTCCTTCATCTAAGTTGTGCAGTCAGTTGTTTGGATTATAGCAGTGAGAATGTTGGCTGAATTATGGCTAAATGTCTTGGAGCCTGGATTCTTCTTGTGTGAGACAGGGGAGACAGTGATACCTAACTGGTCTTCCCACATTCTCCCTTTCTCTCTAGTCTGTTCTCTGTACTGCCACCAACATAGCTTTGTAGAACACAAATCTGATCACAGCCTCTCCCTCCTTAAAAGCTCTCAAAGGGCAGGGTGTGGTGGTGCAGCCTGTCATCGCAGTATCTGGGAAGCTGAGACAGGAGGATCTCAGGTAATTTAGCAAGACCTTCAGTAACATACCAAGACCCTCAGCAACTTAGAAAGACCCTATTTCAAAAGAAAAAAGGGCTGAGGTGTAGCTCAGAGGTAGAATGCCCCTGGGTTCAATCTCTAGTACCTACCTTTTCCACCAAATTGCCCACGCTGCAGCCTCACTCAAGCCCCACTTCCTCAGTGAAGCCTCTCCTTTCTCCCAACCCTGAAAGGAGCCTCATCAAAGATTCTTAGAGCCCAGTGCATCTGTCTTTTGCAGCAACTGACATCTGCATGATCATTCGATGAACAAACTAAATCCATCACAGGCCTGCAGCCCCAGGAGGGCAGGGCCCATGCTTCTCAACATATAACAGAGCCTACAGAAAGAGTCACAATGAATATAATAAAACCCAACAATGGCTAATATTTATTAGGTAATTTCTACGTGTCAAGCACTTACTTTCAATAGCCCAGAGAATTATGTTTCATTATTATTCTCATTTAACAAAGGGAAGACTGAGTCAGAGAGAGGTTAGGTAACTTACCCAATATTACATAGCTAGTCTGTGGTCAAATCCCAGAAGTCTGTTTGTTTGTTTGTCTGTTTGTTTGGGGGAGGTACTGAGGATTGAGCCCAGGGGCATTCTACCTCTGAGGTATTATACCTCCAACCCTCCTCCATTTTTTTTGAAACAGGGTCTCACTAAGTTGCAGAAGGCCTTGCTAAATTACTGAGGCTGGCAGGAAACCTGTGATCCTCCTGTCTCAGCCTCCCAAGTACTAGGATTACAAGTCTGGTTTTTTTTTTTTTTTTTTTTTACAGATATTTAAGGCCTTTCACTCACTCAGTCAATGTCAGGGTGCAGGGAGCAGATCTCTAAGCAAAGCAGCTCACTCTGCTTAAGCACTTACTAATAATGATAACAGCTAACAGATATTGAGTATATACTAGAGTATCCAATAGTATTCTAATGACTTTTACTAAAACTAACTCACTTAATCTTCCCAACACCGCATGAGGGAGGACTACCATTGTCTCCATTGGACAGATGAGGAAATCAAGGCCAGGAAAGAGGAACTGTCTTGTCCAAGGTCACCTGGCTGGTAGGTGTTGGAGCTGGAATTGAACAGTGGTCCAACCTGACTCTACCTCTGTGATTCTCAGGGAGGACCAGCCTCAGCCTCCACCACCGTAGAGCTGGAGTAAATGCTTCACTATGCCACCAATCACTGCTTGCATTTCCACCAGAGATGGCGCAGAGAGTCATCACATGGAGACTGTAAAGCCAGCCACTGCCCGGGGCCTCAGCTGAGCAGGCCGCTCTGTGATTTGATGGATGACTGGACAGTGATCCATGGGGCAGCCAGGAGGTGAAAGCCAGCAGCAGGGGCTAAAACAAGTCCTGAAATCACTTGCACACAAGGACAGTCAACCATGACCGCCAGCACCCACGCAGCCCTGCCCTCCACCCCACCCAGCTCTTGACTGCTCGAGGGTGCTCTGGCATCCTCTTATAGGTTCCTCTGATCCAGAGTTCACCACGGCGCAGTGGCTGAGCTTTGCAGGGCCTCGGGTTCCTCCCCAGGAATATGGGGATCAGAAACACCCACTTTATAAGAGCGGTATGGAGATAAAAATGAGGTAATGCATGTGGAAGACCTAACATGGGGCCTGGCTCAGCAACTGGTATCTCCCCTGTGAATAGAATGCAGGAATGACAAAAGAGAAAGCCAGGCACATAATGTAATTTTCCTGGAGTGCTTACTCTTTCAGAGTCATCTTTATTCCCATGCCTGAGAGCACTAGTCACTATTAATCCATCCCATTTCCAGAACAGAATAATCCTATCATTAATAATAATAGATAATAGTTATTAAGTGCATGCCATGAATGAGATACTGGGATAAACACTTCATATCCTTTATATCATTTTGATCCTCATAAACATTCTGTGAGACAGTCCACAGCCAGGCTGTCAAATTCAAATCTGGCCCAGCTACTTGCAAGCCACTGTCTTCTTAGGCAAAGCATTCTGTCCCTCAACTTCCAGATCTGTAAAAATGGGGTTAGTCATAGTGTCTGCTTCATGCAGTTGTTGAGATGGTTAGCTCTCTGTTAAAAACGTATGCCTCTCTGATAGTGTAGAATCGTGACTGGGGAAGCTAGTTACCTAGTCAAGCCTATAATTTCGTCCCCTTGCAAGCTAGTTAAGGCCCTGTGACAGACTTCTGGTCATTGGAATGTGAAAAGAATTGATATAGCCACATATAGGACGGTCCCATGAAAATACAATCCTCTACACTCTCTGTCATCCCCAGTCAGAGAAGTTGCTGGGAGCCATGTGTTCCAGATGGCAGAACCCCCATCAACTTTTGTGGACAGAGTGCTTCCCTACCTCCACTATCAAGAATACTCTGCAAGAATAGAAAACAATTTTTATTGTGTTCTGCCACTAGGATGTTAGGATTTATCTGATGCATAAGCTACCACTACCCTTACTAATGCAGAAATTGGTACCAGAAGTGGGGTACTTAGGATGTCCGGCATTAACTTAGAGGTCACCTGACAGGTTATGACAGGAAATGACAGAGGCTGGAAAACTGGAGATCTCTGTTATGCAGTGATAAAATGTTTGGTTTAACTGTCGTCTATGATAATTTAGAAGGTAGAACTCATGCCTAATGATTCATAGGATCTAGAGAAAGAAGTTGGGCAAAAAGAATGATAATAGAGTTTGTTGATTGTTCCTGGCTGAGTTTAGCAGGTATTAGGGAAAGAGCTCAGGTACAAGTTAATCAGTTTACAAGTGAAAATAGAAAGGAATAGTGGAGAGGAGAAAAAGACAACTCTGTGTAGACCCCAGATAATGCAAGATTAAGATTTTAATTGAAATAAGCATAAGACGAAGGGTATAAGCAAGCTTCCCACATCAAGTCTGATGACTTTGAGGTAGCAGCCATCAATTTAAGAGAAAGGTATGGAGATAAGGAAGCAAAGAATAATCCAGGCTTGGGAATCAGGTCCAGGAAATAACTTAGAGTTGGCTACTGGCACATTAGGCATTTTCTATGATTTGGGTATGGTTTGAATGTCTCCCATAGGTCCATTGTGATTAAAGGTTTGATCCCCAGAGAGGGTCTGTCCCCAAAGAATTTACCATTGCAAGGTACAACCATACAATTCCTGCTTGGCCAGATTTCATAACTGCTAAGGACCAGTGCCGGCTAAACATCTTCTGATATTCCCATGTTTAAATCGGAGTTTTACTGTGGTTATCCCACCTCCCCCAGTATGGCATGCTGACACAGATGGAGATAATGTACCTCTTGTGGCTACAGGCTCTTAGGCCATGAGGGACCAGGCTCAGTTTGGTCTGAGCATGATCCAGAGATCCTAAACTTTAAGTTGAGAGCAGTGACCAGATAGAATATGGATTCCTCTGTTAGGAAAAAGAGGAGGGTGAGAAGGATGCATACAGATATTTAGTGGCCACAGGGCCAATGATACATCTGCGTGATGTATGAGCACAAGCAATACAGGTCCCTTCCAGACATAGTCTGTAACATCTTCCTTAAGAACTTCCACATTCTCTTCCTCTTTCTGTTGTCCAGATGGATATCCAAGGAAGTTGCAAATGGCCACATATCAAAGATAAAGCTAAACTTGCCATCCATCTGTCTTGGTAGACAGTTGACCTTTCTGCCTCCTTCCACCTCTCATCTACCATCAGAGTTTCAGTGAGTAAGAAACAACCTTCCACCGTGTTCAGCTACTGAGATTTGGGGATTGTCCTTTATAATAGCTGGTGTAACTGTAACAATTACAGTATACAGAACTCTTAAAACAGTGCCAGGCACATAATAAGTTATACTAGTATAGCTAGTATTACTACAAAAGCCCTGCCACAGATAGGATAACTACAGTTTATAGGTGTGTCTCACTCAATTGCTCTTTTATATTTACCTTCCAATAGATGATAATCGGACCAACTTTATCAGTGAGTTTCTTATCTGATTCAAGGTCACAAATAATAACAGACTCAGAACTGGAGGCCTTCCTTCTAATCAAAGGTCACCAGTACTCCACCCTGGACCTCAGGTCTCCAAGGTTGGTCCCTCATTATTTTACGTGGTCACTATTTTTATTTTATATTTCAGGAAACACTCAACTTGCAAATGCCCCAGCACTGAACTGACAAGTCTGCACAGCAAACCAAATAACCCTCTACTGACCCAAATTCCAAGTTTTAATTTACATTGAGCCAGTTAATTAAAAAACGTGCTCGGTGAACAAAGATGCTGTTAAGGGCTGGCACTTGAGAGAGCTTTTGCTGTTCCTCCACAGGAGCTGAGTTCCTCACATGATATCTTTGACCAGTGCAATAACATTGCACCAGGGAATAGCAGGAAAAATGCTGAGAAAGCATTTAAGTAGCACCAGTGTTCACTGGGCAGCAGAGAAGCAGCCTAAAGCCAACCGACCCACCAAGCCAGTGTTGGCAGGGTGAGGGCTTGTGTTAATTAATGTTTATAGAGTGATTGGGGAGCCCTGAAATGAAAGAGACTATGCAAAATCCCCAAAGTATTGTTATCACTAGCCTGAATAATCTGTTTTTTAAGGAAGCCATTATTATCCAGTGCCTGCGATGTAGCTGGTGTTTTCACATACTGTATCTGATCTATGTAATTGCCCTATGTGGTAGGTTTGGGTTTTCTTTGTGTGTGTGTGTGTGTGTGTGTGTGTGTGTGTGTGTGTGTATTTTTGATTGTTTGTTTATTTTTAACGTAATCCTCATTGTACAGATGAGAAAACCAAACTGAGCAAAATTAAGTCACTTGTTAGAAAGTAGCAGAATTAAAATTTGAAGCTAGATCTTTCTAAGTGTAAAGTCCTCTCTTTCTGCAAGTCACATGGCCTTTTCTAGTTTTCCCTTCATATGCTTTCTGTGTTTAAAACACAATTTCAGTGAAGAATATCTATGGCTTTGTGTGTGTGTGTGTGTGTGTGTGTGTGTGTGTGTGTGTGTGTTTTAACTGAAATATATCTTGCAATACAGAAAAAGGCACAAATCTTATGATGGGGTAAGCTTTTTACAATTGCACATACCTCTTAACCACACTCCTATCAACATAAGGGACATGTCTATCACCCCAGAAAGTTCCCTGGTATCCCTTCACTAAAAACGCTTTTTAAATTAAAAAAAAAAATCTATATGTATGCAGCAAATAAAATAAGCCACTTTCCTTAGACCAAAACAATCTTTTCAGTGACCCTGAGTCATGGGATTATACCCATGGGGTCAATGGCCAAGGTAGGTACACTGAACTATTGGGAGCTGGAGATCCAGTTAAAATTCTGTTCTCTGTTGGCTCCACCTAGAATGAGCACCTGGAGATACGTTGATCTGGATGTGATAGGCACGATACAGCTGTGCCTGGTTATCACCACAACTGCCTTCGGAGCCCCCACGTGTCAGGCACCAGATTGGCATCCTTAGCACACACAATCTCCCCGAATCCTCGTGATGATTACTTTCATTTTACAGTGGAGGAAACTGGAGCTCCGAGAGGTTAAGTAACATACCTAAGTGCACCCAGCTAGAAAATGGCAGCCTTGAAATTCAAGTCTGACTTCAGAGCCCATTCCCTGGACTCCTTTCACAGAGGCTGACGTGTAAATTTTCCATGCCAAAGACCGAATGAGCTGGTTATAGTCATTCAACAAACAGCATCTCTGAGGGGGATCTCTGAGTGCCTAGTGCTGCGCAGGGTAATCTAGAAGAAGACACAGGTTGGACAGGAGTGAGGGAGGGGTGGCTAGGAAGATCGTTCTTGAGCCATGCCTTCAAGGATCAATGGAAACTGGCCGGCTCTGGAGTTCAAGGTGTAATGACTAAGGCATACAAAAGCATTGTGAGGCACTTCTGGTCCACTCCTTACTTAGCTTTAGCATAATCAATCAAGTCCAATTGTCAAGCCCTACAGAAACACCATCACTCCCTGGGGGCTTTTAGCTGTGGCCCTAGCCCTAGTTCTTCAGAACAGCTGAACAACACAAGAAAAACCCCAGCTCTGAAAGATCAGTCCAAAGACAGGGATCTCATATCACTAGGGTCATACAGACCATGGTTAAGAGTGTGGACCCTACAGCCAGGTTGTCTATAATTAAATAAGCAAGATACTTAAGTCCCCTGAGCTTCCCTTTCTTCCTCTCTATAAGGGGAATAGCAGCAGTAGTTTCTTAGGGGAACACCAAGGATCAAATGGGTCACTATGCAAAAAATGCTGGATACACGTTAGCTGTTACTATCTCTTACCCAGTGCCTGCTCGGGCCCAGCATTCAGAAACCGCTCAATAAATATTGACGAACAAATGAATTCACAAATGAATAAATAAATGACGCTACTGAGTTAAAGTGGGAAAATCTATTGCAGAAGGTATGCTATCCTTAATGAGGCTTGCAGTTTAGAAAGATGGCCATGCAAAACAGTTTAAGAAACAGGTTTGATGTTTAATGTATGTTTCAGATGCCTAAGACATTAATCACTCATTCCTAACTCTTCTGCATACATGTTCTGCCATTTTAAACAAGCCCAAAGAAAGGAGATGAAGAGATCACAATGAAATTACAGTTCGCCTCCTGCCTGAGAAGGCGGAAGGGCCCTGAAACCCAGGAGTTAAGGTCTGTGGTGTGGGAATGGCTGGGATGGTACCAAGTCCCCACCGCCACACACTCGCCCTGCCCGAAACCAACGCTGCGGTCTTCTCTTTCCTTAAATTATACTTACTCCAAAAAGAATAAACACAAACACTATCTTTAAAAGATGTTAAGGATCATAAAAGTAAAATCTGTTTGAAAAACCATAGCGGCTACTAACACAGGGCTGCAGGAGGACCTGGGGGAGGGGGGCAGCATGCCTTTACCCCTCTAGCCCCTTATTTTGCAGAAGAGGAGGCTGGGGCCCAGAGAAGTCCCTTGCCCAAAGGCGCAACTGGAGGGAACTGCAAAGGCAGGAGTGGAGCAGAGTGCCCAGATTTGCAGACTGGAGCCTCCTGAGGGGAATGCTGATCTCTCGCAAAGGATTTATTGGAGGAGGGAAAAAAAGGGAGGGAGGTTGCAGCACAAGGAGCCAAGAGGGGCTGGAGGGAGGTGTGGCACAGGGGTCCAGAACCATTGGAATGGGGACACTCCTGAGCATGCAACTGAAAGAAAATCAAGCCTCTTGAGCTTTTTGGTGGGGGTGAGCTTCCAAACAAAGAACCATCCAGTCCAAAGCGCCTGGGTTTTGCTGGTGAATCCCACCACCACCACCACCACCACCACCCCCATTCTAAAGAAGCACATACAAAGCCCCAAAGCCCGATGCCTTCACCCCAGATGTTTCCATTCTCAGTCCGGATGTCGTGTGTGTGTGTGTGTGTGTGTGTGTGTGTGTGTTTGTGTGTGTTTGTGTGTGTGTGTGTGTATATGTGTGTGTCTCCTCGCTGATATCTTTGGGGGCGGTGCCCTCCATTGGCTGGTAGCAGAGGAGGAGGAGCAGTAGCAAAGAGCTCCTGAAGTCTCGGGGATCAACGCGGATCCTAGGCCCCCAACACACACGCGTGCGCGCGCAAACGCACATGCACACGCACCCGCTCTCGTCGTCCTTCCTTCCCCTCCCCCACCGATGATCAAATCCAGGTGAAGGGATCCTGCAGGGTCGGTTTCCAAAAGGTTTCCGGAGGAGTCGCGCGCCTGCTGGCTCCCGCGCACATTCCCAGGACACTGACTCGCGCACACACAGGGACTCGCACACACGCACACTCACATGCGCACACTCGGCACCCCCAGAGGTAGAGCCGCGCCCGCCCCGCCGCATCTCTCCTTCAGCCCCCGGGAAACAGACAGGCAGCAACATGAATGAAATCTGCCCAGAGAGAAGGCGTTTTTGCTCCAACCACGCAACCTCCGGCCAAACCGCCGAATATGGAACAAAGTTTTATTTCGCTTTTAGAGTCTCCAGTTACGCGTCTACCATTTCCTGTGGAAAATTGAAGCTTTGAAGTGTCTAGCCCCGGCTTTCGCAGACAGGCACCACTGCCAGCTCAAGATCTCGAAAACAAGCGCCCCGGCCCCACCCCGTCGGCCGCCAGAGCTGTGGGTTCAAACCCACCCAGCCCTGGGCCTCAGAACCTGCGGGAAGCGACGCCTGAAGCTGACAACCCCCTCCCGAGTCCCGCCCCACCTCCACCCTGCCCGGGTCCCTCGTGGCGCGCCTTCAGCTAAGTGGTGACAGCTGCAAATCCCTACCAGGGGGACCCAGAGCGGCCAGCGCTGGGAGGTCGGAACTGAGGCCTTGGTCCCTCGCTAAGCCCCCACTAGCTGGAGGCTCTGACCTCCCAAACTGCCTAGGCACAACTTGAACTGGGTGGTCTTCACGCTCACTCTCTCGCCGAACACGCCTCTCCCAGACCGGTTCTGGGCCGGGCCGGCTCTGGGCGTCTGCCTTCACCACCGCGGGGCGCATCTACAGTGTTCCCCGAGGTGTGGGCCAAGTACTAGAAGTGGGTAGCAGAGAGGAACACGCCTCCTCCCAAGTCCTGGAGACCCAGACTCTTGGGCACGGGAATGAGGCGTCTTAGAGATCAAAGCAAACTGGGTTCTGATAGAAGTACATGGACTCAACCGTGCTTTAAAAAAAAAAAATGGAGTTGGGTTTCGCCCACCTCCAGCGGGCTGCAGCCGCCGCTCCGCCCTGCACGGAGGGGGCGGAACTTTGCGCTCAGGGACCTAGGACCTCACCAGCAGCGCCAAGTAACCTCATCTCCAGCGCAGGAACAAACCTGCAGGTTTCTCATCGCCTCCAGCCCCGCCGCCCCCTCCAAGTCTTGGGGCAGCAGCGGGTGTCCGGAAAGACGCGGGAGGGGGGCACGAGGCAAACTTGCGCCGAGAGTTGGCCGAGTTGGGTGGCAGGGAGAGGCACCCGCGCGGCCACTTACCGCTAGCGTTCTTCCCGCAGATGAGGTGCTGGTAGGGCTGCAGGAGCCCCCAGATCTCGGAGTCGTTGTTGACCGTGTGCTCCAGGGTCTCCACGGTGAACTTGGGCGCCTCGTGGAGTGCGAGGTGGTGGTGGTGGTGGTTGGTGGCGGCCCCTGCAGCGGGTGGGACAGCTGCGGCTGCCGCGGCTGGCGGGGCGCAACAGCTACTGCCCCCGCTGGCGCTGCTGGCTGCGCTGCAGGCGCCGCCGCTCGCCGCTCCAGCTCCCGCTCCCGGCGCCTCCCGCTCCTTCTCCGCCGCGGGGGCCGCCCCGGGGCCTGAGCCCGGGCCTGGGCCGGAGCCGGAACCTGAGCCGGGGCCGCTGCAGCTCCGGGGCAGCCCGGAGGCCACTACCCGCGCGTAGATGTCCCGGAAGAGGCTCTCCATGCAGGCCGTCAGGTAGATGGCGGCGTGTTCGTGGATGCGCAGCGCCACGCGGCTGTCCACCATCCAGCGGTACACGCGGCCCACGGAGAAGGTGAGGCCGCATCGCGCCGACTTCCCGCGGCCCAGGCGGTCGCCGCCAGCGCTGCTCATGTTGTAGAGGGACAGTGCGGCTAGCGCGGCTGCCGTGCAGTGCGCCGCCAGGCCCCAAGACAGCACGATCTCCATGGCGCTTTGGATCTCGTACTTGGTGCACTTGGCGAAGCGCAGGCTCAGGCGCTGCGCCTCTTTGGCGATGCGCACCAGCGCCCGGCTCACTAGCATCGATAGCTTGGCCAGCGCGTCCTTGGGCAGGCTGCCGGGGGCCGCTGGGCCTGCCCGGGGATCCCGCGAGCGCAGCAGCAGCACCTCCAGCTCTTGCAGGGTCCAGGGGACCTCGTCGAGGTCCGGCAGCAGCCGCGAACAGTGCTGGCCGGCGCAGTCCAGCCCCTCGGAGTCTTCCACCAGGGCAGTGTTGACGGTGTCAAAGCTGTTGTGCCGGCTGTGCATGGAGTCAGCTAGAGGCGGCCAGCAGCTCCCGCCATACGGGGACGCCGGGTGCGAGTCGGAACAGCACAGAGACAAGTTGGAGGAGCGCACCGAGTCCGCCGCGCCACCATAACCCGAGTCCAGCGTCAGATCCTCCAGCGTTCGCACCACCGGCTTCTTACCTCTCCTGGCCATCGCTGCGCCACTTCATGCTGCGGCCGCTCGGGAGCCCCGGGGAAGGAGCGGCGAGGGGCGGTGGGAGCCGGGGGTCGCGGGGAGAGCGAGCTCCGCGCTGCCTCGGCTCACTTTTCTACCTGGTGTTACCACCCGGGGTTACTACTTTCGGCTGCCTCCCCGAGCCGCTACCGCTGGGATACACAGGGCAGACACTGGAGTCATCTTCCAGAGTCCGGGCCAGAGCTGGGGCGCACAGAGAAGCGAGCCAGGCCAGGAGGGAAGCTCCCGCTGGGACTCGCCTCTTTCATCCAAAATAAAAAAGTGTCTGGCCCGCTCCTTCCTGGGCTGGGTGGGTGCAGAAGTCACCGAGCGCGGACCGCGGCGTTCGTAGGATGGAGACCGCCCCAGATGCCGCCGCCGCAGCAGCAGCAGCCCCGCGGGCAGCTGGCTCCCTGCTCCCAACCCCGGGCCGCGGCTCGCTCCGCGCCCGCCCGCCCCGCACTGAGGCGCAGCAGCTGCCAAGGCGGCTGCAAACCCTGCGGAACCTCAGCAAACCCCGGGCAGCCAGCTGGGCGGGCGTATGCAAAGCAGGACCGTCGGAGAACCAATGGGATCAGAGGATGCTAATTACCTCTCCTCTTTAAAAAAAAATCCTGCTTGCCACGCGGCCCCGCCCCTCAAACACGCCCCCGGCCTTGACCAAGGCTACAGGAAGTGGGGAGCTGCGGCCTAGGAATTGGGGGACCGGTGGGAGCTTACAGATGCGAAAGCTGCCACCCTGCTGCTGTCCCTGCCCCCGTAATCGAGGAGGGTGGTAGGTTGGGCAGGTGACCTTCCCACCGGTGTGCTGACCTCCCGCCCCCAGCGGTTTACAAAGTCTGCCTGAGGGTTACTTTCTGCCCCTGCCTTTCAGATTTCATTTCCTTTCTTAATTTTGTTTCATTTTATTTTTTTATCAATACCCAAATGTGGTTTTTCTTTTCTCTCCCCTCCTCCCCACGTCGGGTCCCCAAATTGATTATTGCTGTCCTCTTTCAGCCTGGGCTTGCTCCAGGGAAATAAGCCATAGGAACAGAGGCGTGGCGGGGCCATGAACACCGCCAGGAGGCAGAATCTCAGCCACCTGCCACCAGGGCGCACCAACTAGGTGGTTTTCCTTCCTGCACCCAGGCTTCCAAGTCCTGGGGGTGGGCTGGAGGTTTGGCTCCCACACCCATTACCATTCTGGTGGCCATCCTTCCAGCTCAGCCTTTAAAAGGGCAAATTTGCTCAGAGACATTTCCTTTTTAACTAAAGAAAGACTTAGCTGCATTTCTGTGTCAACTGGCATTGCCTTCTTTACTCATCCATTCTCACACACCCTAGCAGAAACGTCTCCTTTCACCTGGGGAGCCTCAGCTGTCCACACAGTGGCTCTCAGCTTGATGTCCTCTCCTACGGGGATCCCATCCAAATCTCCCAAAAGGAGCTTGGGTATTTCCACTGTCTCCATCCCCTTCCATGGTGGCCGTTGACACACTAGGTTGTTGCAGTTTGCTTGTCTGTCTGGATTCCACACCTAGCTAGGGGTTTCCTATGCCCAAGCACAGCCTAAAGTGGGCACTCAATAATTATTTGTTGTACATTGATGAAGAGAGGAGGGGGGGCTTTTAAACTGTTGGTTTGAATGTTCAACAATGGCCAACAGGCATATGAAAATGTTCGACATCACTAATCATCAGGGAGCTGCAAATCAAAACTATAATGAGCTGTCACCTCACACCTGTTAGGATGGTAATTATCAAAAAGTCAAAAGATAACAAGCATTAGCAAGAATATGGAGAAAAGGGAATCTTCCTTGTACACCGTTAGTGGGAATGTGAATTGGTACAGCCATTGTGGAAAAAGAAAAAAAGTTCCCCCAAAATATTAAAAATTAGAGCTACCATATGATCCAGCTATCCCACTTCTGGATACTTATGCAGACAAAATAAAATCACTATCTGGAAGAGCTGTTGGAACCCTCATGTTCGTTGCAACATTATTCAGAATAGTCAAGATATGGAAATCATCTGCCTGTCCACAGATGAATGGATAAAGAAATTGTGATGTACGCCTTTACCAACTTGTATCTAACAAAGATGTATGATTTCAATGCACCAATAAAAAAAAAGAAATTGTGATAGATAGATAGACAGGCAGACAGATATAATGGAATATTATTCAGCATTTAAAAAGAAGGAAATCAGCTGGGCGTGGTGGCACACGCTTGTAATCCCAGCATTTGGGAGGCTGAGACCAGAGGATCCGGTTCGAGGCCAGCCTCAGCTACCTAGTGAGGCACTCCGCAACTTAGTGAGACCCGGTTTCAAAATAAAGAATAAAAAAATAGGGCTGGGGGTATAGCTCGGAGGTAGAATGCCCCTGAGTTCAATCCCCAGTACTGCAAAATAAATAAATAAATAAAGTAAAATAAAAAGAAGAAAATCCTGCCATCTGGGACAACATGATGATCCAGGAAGACATAAGGCCAAGGGAAATAAGTCAGACATGGAAAGACAAATGCTGGATTATCTCACTTATATATGAGTCTTTTTTTTTTTTTTTTTTTTTTTTTTTTTTTTTTTTTTTTTTTTTTTTTTTTTTTTTTTTTTTTTTTTTTTTTTTTTTTTTTTTTTTTTTTTTTTTTTTTTTTTTTTTTTTTTTTTTTTTATTTTATTTTATTTTTTTTTTTTATTTTTTTATTTTTTTTTTAATTTTTTAGCATGGAATTTTATACATTTTTTGGGTACAACCGGGTTAATTACACATTTTTGTTGGGTACAAACTAGTACAGGTAAAGACATCCATGCACATATTTCTCATTAACCCTTCCCCAATTCCCACCCACCCTCCCCCTATCTCCTGGTCAGTTTAGTGATTGACTTTGATGTGATCT
>PVLC010005792.1:19340-74080 GCA_004027655.1 Graphiurus murinus | reverse complement strand
GAGAAGGAGACTAACTCTGCATGTATGCTTATGAACATGCGCGTAAGAAGAATAAAGCCCTATGATCCAACCTAAACTCTTTTATCAGAGCTTTGCTACTTTTTCAAAGCTATTGGTGATATAGTACTTTCCATCTATTTCTGCTGTTAGCCATTACAGATGATTTTCTTGGGAACTCAAAGTGGTAGAATGATTAGCTGGATTTGGGCCTCTGAGGGTCCCAGACTGTCTAAGTCCAATATCAAAGCAAAAATCCAATACACAATGAATTACCATGTGATCATTAGAATTCCTTTTGAATTATAAAAAATTACAACTCAAGAATCTTTAGGAGAAGCTTAGACTTACTTTTCAGGGTCTTTTTCAGCTCTAATTATTTTCTGAGTTTGCCTTATTATCTGACTTGGAATAGAATTCTAGGCACAGCAACCATTAAGTATTTTGTGCCCTTCATGATAAGGACATCTTTGCCTGGTATATGTTTGATAGACCAATCTATATTATAATTTTTTCAAAGACTCTTTTGGAATGACAATTCACACTTTGAATAACACCTTCATCTTTAAGTTCATCATGAAGGAAACACAGGTAAGCATGATCTGGAGATAACAGGAGAATATCTTTGTCACCTATGAAGGATGTATCTATAATTCTTTCTCATGGAATGTACAAAAAGAAAATAAAATAGGCCTGCCTGCCCTCTTCCTTCTCCTTTGCCTTCTTTTTTTTTTATTGTTGTTGCTGGGGATTGAACTCAGGGGTATTCTATCTCTGAGCTACACCCATAGCCCTATTTTTTAAAAAATTATTTTTGAAACAGGGTCTCACTAAGATGCAGAAAGTCTCACTAAATAGCTGAGGCTGGCCGTGAACCTGTGATTCTCCTGTCTCAGCCTCCCAAGTACAGGAATCACAGACTTGTGGCATCACACCTGGCTTCTGCCTATTTCTTTAACTTCTGTTCCCTGTTGGAAGAGAGTAACTTCCCTCCTTTCTGATCTGGTTCTGCTGTGGGATTTGCTTGTGAACAGGAATGCTGGAGTCCTTCAAAAGTACACACACTTCTACCACACCCACTGCCACAGAGGTGACATCTTGGCCACACTGGGAGCGTCTAGGGCCCTGTCTTTAGCATTGTACCAAGTTCTCAGAGTTGTATATTTAGGTAACAGCAGGACATACCAGTTGGATTACAATATGGCTCCCAAATTCTGAACATCAAGATCCATTCCCTCTACCCTCAGGACATGAAGCCGCACCTCCACCTACTAACTCCCACAGGCACTTTGTACGCTTATAAAAATATTTATTTATACTTGGTATTTTAGTGAAAGGAAATGTGACTGGGTTTTAAATTGTGTACATGCTGCTTGAAATAATCAATAACTGAGCAGTCTAGAATCCTTTTTCCCATGACCTTGTTTCCAGGAAGTACTCATGGATAAAGGGTACTATGATTGCTCCTCATGTCCCAAACAGCTAACCAAGGAATTTCTGCTTCCTAGACCAAGATTCCCAGGTATGTGCATTATGTGGCATAGTAAAATTTCCAAAGTAATCTTGATGGCTGATCTAGAATTATCAAGTGTTTGTTTACTTTTGCCAATAAAAGTAATTAGAAAAAAAGACAAACAAACCCAAAGCAAGAAGCATTTTTGCTTTCAACATAGTTTTATTTTGCTAGTGCATCAAGGAGGACATGACTTTAGAATGAATGACCCTGGAATGATTAAAGTTAACTTTATGACAAATGTTTGATATTGTCCTTATTTTTCTCATTTTGTTGCAGATTGTCTTGAGAGTAATGATGGTGTGTTACTTACACACACACACATACACACACATACACACACACACACACACACACACACACACACACACACACACACACACCCAGATCTTGGGAAAAAGGTAGCTGGAGTTTGACACCTGCCCCTACTCGGTCTCAGGGGATTCTCCAATCTTAGTAGAGAAGATCCAGGTTCTTGGGATCGCCTGGGCAATATCTTCACCTTCAAATTTGCATTTCCCCAGAGATATCTGGGGAGTCTGAAGAAATCTTGCTCTGGGCAACGGGATGAAATGGGCTATCTCTGAGCACTCACACAGCGTCATTTACAAGGCTTCATCCTTACCTAGATTTTAATCCATACAGGGAAACAAGAGAGGTAGTTTTACCCCTTTTTGACAAATGAAGAGGCTGTGCTTTAGGGAGGTGAAGCAACTTGACTGAGCACACAGTACTACTTAAGAGGAAGTCTAGAGTTTGTACCCAAGTCTGTCTGATTTCAAGGTTCTCCATTTGTAATTACATCTATGGCCATGAAATGAATTACATCTAGCACATCAGGAGAACTGAAAACTGGTACTTGATCCTCATACAGAAGTAAGGGGCATATCCAAAGATAACAGGTTACCCTGACTCTTGTCCCCCAAATATTGGGACTTTGATTATGTTGTATGGTCCTTGACTTTCCAACAAAACAGTTTCATCCTGGATTTCTGCTATGTTGATGTCTGTGGATATGGCCTGACCTTTCTATATATGGTAATGGCGACAGAAAGTTGTTCTTCCAATGTGAGCAGACAAATGTAAACTTGTTATCCTTGGTAAATTTGCCCTTTATTCCCTTAAATACTGTGCCTTGCATTTGGTGAGCCCAAGCTTTTGAAGACAGACTCCCTCACATGCTTTGCAAGTAAAAATTTCCTTTCATGCCCTGAATGTGTCTGTCCCAGCATTTCCTCACAGTTTCCTTGATCCTGCTTCCCTATTCCACCTGAGGTTAATGCCCCCATCCCCACGACCCAAGCTTCTTCCTCAAGAACCTGAGTCTCTGTTTTCCAGCTGGGTCAATATTCTACTTGGGGTCTTGGTCAAAGTTGCCACTGTCATTCTTCTTCCTCTCTTCTTGTCCATCATTATCCTTAGGCATTTATTATATATCTGGGATTTTCCTAAAGCCTTTATACATATTGCCTCTTGTGATCCCAATTATTTCTGGAAGTCATGTAACATCATCTTGATTATTCTCTCTTTTTAAAATTTTTCAATTTATGTTTTTGGCGGTACTGGGGATTGAACCCAGGGGCATTCTACCTCCTAGCGACACCTCTAGCCCTATTTTTTATTCTTTACTTTGAAACAGGGTCTCACTAAGTTGCAGAGGACCTCACTAAGTAGCTGAGGCTGGCTGCAAACCCAGATCCTCAGGTCTCAGCCTCCCAAATACTGGGATTACAAGTGTATGCCACTACGCTCGGCTCCCTTAAAAAAAATAAGGTGTAGATTCTATTTGCCTAAATTTCATATGGTTGGAAAATGGCGAAGCTATGAATGAAAGCCAGGCCCATCCAGAATTCATGTTGTTAAGCATTTTTACCTTCCCATCATTCCTCTTTATTGTCTGGGAGACTTCTAGCAGTTACCCTGCTTACCCGCACAGCAAGGGCTAAAGCAAAGTCTTTCTCACTTTCCCTCAACATTTTTTCAGAGCCACAACATTAGGCGATATTCTGGTTAACATCATTTACCAGTATGTTACAAGGGCCCTGCCTGCCCAGGTAAAAGGTGAGCTAGCAGGATCTCGTAGTCATGCAAGAGATAATTAGGAAACAAGATAAGCCAACGAAGAGCATCCTGGTTTTATAACCAGTGAACCACCGACAGGTGGACTTTTCCAGCAAGTCACCCAGGGTGGGCCCAAAGCTTTGAGAGGATCCAGAAAGATGGATTAGGAAGCTAATGGGTCTTGGAGGTCTTCTTTCCATGTAAACTATTGAACACATAAACTGTATTGGCCACGAGAGGTTGGGTGGATACAACGGTAAATAAAATAGATGTAAGCAATGAGGCTTTGAATAGGAGCCTCAGTGCTGAGGTGTGGTCCACCTGTGTCTTGGCGCCAGTACCCATGTGGCTGCTCTGCCCATCTTTCCTGCCAGTTGCACCTGTCCTGCTGCACACTGAAAGGCAAAGGCCCATTAGATGAGGACACAGGCCTGCACCATGCATTTGTTTAACAGAGGAGAGAAGAGATGCTTTAAATCCTTGGCAAATTTCATTGTCTTAATAAAGTCAGTTCCTTCCCAGAGCCCTGCCTTTCCTCCCTCTCCTCCCTCTCCTCCCTCTCCTGTCTCTCCTGCCAGAGGTTTCAAAGACTGCTCTGCGGCCAGGTGTCTTTTCGAACTGGCTGTGTTTGTTATGAAGATTGACAGAAGAGATGAAATGTGCATTACATAAGGAGCAGCGCAGAGTACCTGGAATTGGGACGACGGGCCCACATTTCACAACCGCGACCCATTCGACAAGGCCCACACAATTGCTCTATTAAATTAAACGAGCGCAGCCTCCATCTGCGCACCTAATCTCCGCGTAGGCTGGGTGCCTTTGCAGCCAATAGCCTGCAGGTGTGCAAATAAGCACTCAGGGTCCCCACCAGATGTCAGGGCCTAATTAAAATATAGAACGAAAGTGCTCTTCCCTAGGTATCGAGCAGGCAGCGCGGCTGTGCTTCTTGGGACAGGAAATGGCAAAGCCAGAAAATTTAATTCTAGTTGTAGAAGCAAATGACTGCAAGAAATCCACCTCCTGAGAACCACTCAGCCAGGAGTAGAAAGTCAAAGGGAAACCATTCGCTTTCAGGCTGTTGCCACAGTGCAATTAGTATTGCCGTGGTTTAGACCAGGGGCAGAGGGGCTCCGAGTGAAGGATCCCAGCTTGGTGTCGGGCTACGCTGAGGATGAGCATGCTGTACAGTTCCTAATTCTGACCTGGGGGCATCCGTGTCACCTGGATTCTGAGAGCAGTTCTAAAAAGTGAAAAGGTCTAAGAGTTAGACCTTTTCACTCAACTAAGCAACATATGAAGAGAAGTGAAAGGAGAAACTACAACTCACAGTCCATAGAAACCCAAGCATGGGGTGGGATTAAAAGGTGATAATGTCGTAAGAATTTGCCGAATCCTCTTCCGTCTTTCCTCCCTGTATATTTTCTTTTTCTCTCTCTGAATGCCCATTTGCATCATTTTTCCCTTTGCACTTCTGTCTTTCTTCATTCTCTGCCCTCTCTTGCCTCCTCATGACACTCATCTGTTTTGTTGTGTTGCAAATAATACGGACCTTGGAATTAGGGTTGTCTGAGTGTGAAGTCTGCTCCTGGCATATTTTTTCATTTTGCTGTATCTGAGCACTTTTTTTCCCCTGTTCCTTAGATTTAATTTAAAAATCAGATGAATTCAATTCTGTGGCACTCTCAGAAAAACTAAACTTATTTAAAATATGAGTAGCTCTCAATTTATTGCATCAGGGACCCCAGGGAAGGCTCTTTTTCATTTAAAAGTGGTCTTTTGCCTTTCTACGATGGCACTTCCCAATGAGTGGCACACATGGTAATTTGGGGCAGTACAGTTTGATTTTAATGGGTAAGCATTTATTGCAATATAATCTTAGAAAAAGAAAATGAAAGAAGCACATCAGAACCGCCATGCTTTTATAGATAAGGAAAAAAAAAGTCAATTTAAAGAACATTAAATTAACTGTTGAGTAGATGGGTTTCTAGTTTTTGCAAAAATCACAAAGCTGTCGCTTAAATACCTCCAGTTTTAGAAAGGGCTGGTATCAACAGACTGTTATAGTTAGGTATAAAATTTTGTCTAAAGAGCTCACTTATTAATGTTTGGAGCTGATGGAATTGAGTCATGAGGGTTGTAATCCCAGAAGTGGACAAACCCATTCTAATGGATTTACCTGGGTGGTACCCAGTAGGCTGGTTGGGGGTGGCTGGAGAGGGTGGTTCCTCCTTCCCCTGCTCTCTCTCTTGCTTTTGGGCTCCATGATGTAAGGAGCACAGCCCATGTGCTGATGTAAGGAGCACAGCCCATGTGCTCTCCCTCTGTCCATCCCCCTCCTCCATGCCCTGAGATCTGTGGTCCCCAGCCTCGCATAGACTGAGCCTGAAATCATAAGAAAATAGGTTCTTTAAGTGATTTGGTCAGCTCTTTAAATTATAGCTGTGAGAATGCTTACCGGAACACATACCATATTGCCCAGTAGACACCATGAACTAGGTCCATCATGAACTAGGTCATCCACCCTTTTTGTCACTCCTCTCTAAGCTACTGAGGCTCTGAGCGGTTATAAATTTGCTGCAGGAGACAGAACTGGGATTCATCTGAAGCCACAGACCTACAATTGAGAGCATCACCATGCTCTCAAATATGCACAGTGCCTGCTCCTGGTAAGCTTGCAAGAAATGACAGATGCTCATCGGCATTACCATTTATGTAAACCGTATCCTTAATCTCTCAAGTCAGCCTGTGAGACAACAGTCATCTCTTTCTTATGTAGGTGATCACATAGACATCAAAAGGTTAAGTAGCCTATGGCCAGCACTGAGGAGGTTTGGAATTATTCCTAACTACTATTTAATGATATAGTATTATTAGCATCTTTAACCTTCATTCTTGCTAAGTGCTGGCTAAGGGTCTGGGGTGTCCCACCCATGGGGGCATGGTTATAAAACCATGAGAATAATCATTAAGGAATTTTTTAAGGATTGCACATAAAAAGTCATTCTCATTATTTTAATGCGCCATTCTTTTTAATATAAAAGAGACATGCATCTTTGTTTTCTACTGTTGTGAAGGCATATAACATGATATATATGCATACATACACACACATGCACACACACACACACACAGATGCTTATGAAAATCAAGCCAAGTAAATTAGCATATCCCTTAACTCACATAGTTACCTGCATGTGTGTGGTATAAGAACACTCAAATCTCAGCAAATTTCAGTAAACAATAAAATATTATTAACAATAGTCCTCATCTTGCCTGTTAGCCCTGTGTCTCCTCTTGCTTTTATCTAAGTTGGAGTAGATGAGAAAATGAGTTTGTGGTAGGAAGGATCCTAAGATGATCCCCAAGATTCCTGGGTCCTGTCTTATGTACACCTTTTTCCACCCACTCAATTAAATATGATTCTAGTTACTGCTGGGAAGAGGATTGACACATATACTTATTAAGATCCCAACACAGATTATCCTGGATGCACCTGACTGATCTGGCGAGCCCCTCAAAGGGCTCCTCCTATAGGAGAGATTTGAAGCATGAGGGATACTCCATGGCTAGCTTTGCAGATGCATGGATGGATGGATGGATAGATGGATGGATGGAGCTACATGCAAAGAATTCTTAGCTCTTCTAGGAGACAAGAATAATCCCAGCTCTGACAATTAGCAAGGAAATGGGGACCCCCATGCTATAAAATCAAGGAACTGAACTTGGCCAATAATCTGAATATGTTGAAAGGTTGATTCTTTCCAAGAACCTCTGGAAAGGAATACAACCCAGTGGGTACCTAGATTTCAGGTTTATAAGATCCTGAGCAGAGAACCCAGGCATGCTCTGCCTGATATAAATGGTAGCATACACCCGTAACCCCAGTACTTGGGAGGCTGGGACAGGAGCATCACAGATTTGAGGCCAGCCTTAGCAACTTGGTGAGACCTTTAGCAACCTAGGAAAACCAAGTTTCAATAATAATAATATTAATAATAAGTTATTATTATTAATAACAATAAATACAATAGGTCTGGTAGTGTAGCTTAGAGGAAGAACACCCTTGGGTTTAAGCCTTGGTACCACAAAACAAGCAAACAACAACAACAACAACAAAAACAAATAAATGGGGATTGTTTTAAGCTGTAAAGTTTCTGGTAATTTGTTATACAGTAACAAAAAAACAAACACAGTACCCAGAGCCCTAAATGTAGCAGTAATTGTATAAATATAACATTTTTATTATATATAAATGCATTCAACAGAGTCACTTACCATATTTTTCACTCTTAAATTTGAGTGGATTTTACTGCTTATAAAAAGCAAACTCACAGCATAATAGTAATTATCATAATATCTAACCTTCGCTGAACAATTACGATGTGTGCATTTTGCTAAGTGCTTTACATGCATTTAATCATTTAGTCGTAGTGACCTTCCAAAGTGGGCACATTATAAGTCTTTATTTTATAACTGAGAAAAACAACATAGCAGAATATCAAAAAAGACAACAAAAGTTGTGCTACTTTAAGTAATTGTTAACACTTGTGGCAATTTTTTAAAAACAAAATTCTTCCCATTTGCAAAGGTAGAATTCTTCCTTGTGACTTTCTGCTATGCCTTTATGTTCTTCTCAGACTTGTATTTCTTCTTTTGTGAAGTGCCTATTTAAGTCCTTTGCCCATTTTTTGATTGGGTTATTTGTTTTCTTAGCTGTGAATTTCTTGAGTTCTCTGTATATCCTAGTTATTAGTCCTCTATCAGAAGAGTTGCTGGCAAAAATTTTCTCCTACTCTGTGGGCTATCTGTTGAGGTTCTTGATAGTTTTCTTTGCTACACAGAAGCTCTTCAGCTTAATGCAATCTCATCTATTGATCTTCCTTTGAGTTGTTTGTGTTTTGGGGGTCTTGTTGAGAAAGTTTTTAACCTGTGCCTAGGTGTTGTAGTGTTGGACCTATGCCCTCTTCAAGTAGCTGCAAGGTCTCTGGCCTGACTTCCAGGTCTTTGATTCACCTTGAGGTGACTCTTGTGCAGGGTGAGAAAGTGGGGTTTATTTCCATTTCCCTGTATATGGTTAACCAGTTTTGCCAACACCATTTGTTAAAGAGGCTATGTTTTTTCCAGTGTTTATTTTTGGCTCCTTTGTCAAAAATCAGTTGACTGTAAGTGCATGGGTCTGTTTCTGAATCTTCTATTCTGCTCCATTGGTCTATGTGTCTGTGTTTGTGACAATACCATGCTGTTTTTATTACTGTGGCTTTGTAGGAGAGTTTGAAGTCAGGTATTGTGATACCTCCTGCATGGTTCTTGTTGCTAAGAACTACTTTGGCTATCCTGGACTTTTTGTTGTTCTAAATGAATTTAAGGACTGATTTTTCTATGTCTGTGAGGAGTGACCTTGGTAATTTCATGGGTATTGCATTGAATCTGTAGATCGTTTTTGGGAGGGTGGCCATTTTGATGATATTTATTCTGCCTATCCAAGAGCATGGTAGATCTTTCCATCTTCTAAGGTCTTCATCAATTTCTTTTTTCAACTTTTTGTAGTTTTCCTTATAGAGGTTTTCTACCTCTTTGGTTAGGTTTATCCCTAAGTATTTTATTTTTTGGAGTGCTATTATGAGTGGAATTGTTTTCTGGATTTCTTTTTCAGTGGTTTTATGGTTGGCATACAGGAAAGCTTCTGAGTTTTTAAGATTGATTTTGTATCCAGACACTTTGCTGAATTTGTTGATCAGTTCTATAAGTTTTTTGGCTGACTTTGTTGGGTCTTCTAAGTATAGTATCATGTATCTGCAAAAAGGGATAGTTTTAGTTCTTCTTTCCCTATTTTACCCTGTTGATTTCCTTCTCTTGCCTTATTGCTCTGGCTAGAGTCTCAAGTACTATGTTGAACAGAAGAGGTGATAATGGACATCCTTGTCTTGTTCTTGTTTTTAGTGGGAACTCTTGCAGTTTTTCTCCATTTAATATGATATTGGCTGTAGGTCTATTGTATATTGCCTCTATGATTTTGAGGTATGTTCCTTCTATTCCTATTCTCTGCAGTACTTTTAGCATGAATGGGTGTTGGATCTTGTCAAATGCTTTTTCTGCATCAATTGAGATGATCATAGATAAATCAAAGCAATGCAACGTGAAAACAGAGTAAAAACAAAACAAAAAACTCAACAAACAAACAACAATAACAACAACAAGGAACATCCTGCAAGGTTGTAAAAACAGACCTGATTTGTCCTCTGTAGACCGTTTGGGTAGATCCCTGCTGCTGTGGGCAGCTGGCAAAATGGCGGCTGCCATTGCTGTGCACATGGCGGCTACTTTGTTCTCCCTGGTCTGCTTTCTGGGTTCTGATCAGCTGCTTTTGTTGCTTTGTTCACTTTTCTGCTGTTTTGCTTTTCTTTCCTTCCATCAAGAAGCTGCTTTTGCCGAAGTTTTGATACAAACTCTGCAGTGCAGTTGATTGCTACTCTGGCTCTGGAGGGAGAGGTGAGTTGGGGTGTCCCTGTGCGGGCTTATGCTGGTCATACCACACATTCCATTCACTGTCAAAGGTGTGGGGATATGCCACCTGGTTAGGATGTGGAGTTCTGGAGTTGCTTAATCCACTTCTGATCACTGGGAATGCAGAAGGTACTTAAATATCTTGGTGTTAGTAGACTCCAGGTGGCTGGCTCAATGACAGCTGCCACTCCATGGTGTGGCACCACTGCCACACAGATGGGCTCCTTTGTTCTCCCTGGTCAACTTTCTGGGTTCTTTTCAGCTGTACTTTAGTTTTTGTAGCTTTGTTCACTTTTTTGTTGCTTTTTTTCTTCTGTCAAGAAGCTGCTTTTATGACAGATTTGATTCAAGCTCACAGAGCCTGAGGAGAGGTGTTTCACTCAAATGCCATCTTCCTGGAAGTCTCTTAGCAAATTTAAAATGCATAATATATTATTATTTACTGCATTTATACCTTTCTATGCAATTATTTTTTTAGTGTGCTTTTATTGATATATTATAGTCTCACATCATAATGTAAATCATGTTGACAGTGACATACATGCACACAGCACTTGGTGCCCCCCTCCTTGTCTCCCCATTTCTCCCCTTCACAATACAGAGTACTGAGATTGACGTTGGTATATTCATACATGTATACACAATTGATGTTAGTATTTCCATTAATGAACCTCAGTCTTCCCTGCCACTTCACTTAGACCTGACTCCACTGAGGTTTCTCCTCCATTATCTGGGGTTCCTCTGGTATCACAATTACTCCCTAGCTTGTGCACATTAGAGAAAACATATGCCCCTTCACTTACTCTGACTGGCTAATCTCACTAAACATAATGTTCTCCAGATCCTTCCATTTTCTTGCAAATGACATGATTTTGTTCTTCTTTATTGTTGAGTAGAATTCCATGGTGTGAATATCTCATAATTTTGTAATCTATTCATCTGTTGATGGATGCCTACATTGGTTCCATAATTTGGCTATTGTGAATTGTGCTGCTATGAACACAGATAGGCATATATTACTATAGTTCTCTGAGTTCAGTCCCTTTGGAAAGATACCCAGGAATGGTATAGCCAGATCATATGATGAATCCATTCCCAGTTTTCTGAGGAATCTCCACATCGATCTCCGTAGCAGCTGAACTAATTTGCAATCCCACCAATAGTGTAGAAGAGTTCCTATTTCCACATCCTTGCCAATATTTATTGGTTTTTGACTTGATGATTCTGGGCAATGTATTTCGAAGTTAAAAAAAAAAAAAAGCTTATTCCTCCTGTCAGATTGAGGCTGTGTACCCTTTGACCAGGATCTTCCATTTTCACCATTCCCCAGCCTCTGTAACCACCATTCTGCTCTCTGCTTCTTTTGACCTTGATTATTTCACTTTGCACATATAAATTTTGGTACTTGCCTTTCTGTGCCTGGCTTATTTCGCTTAGCATAATGCATTCTGGCCATGTTGTCACAAATGGCAAAATTTCTTTCCTTTATAAGTCTGAATAGTATTCCATTGTGCATATGCATGGGATATTTTCTTTATCCATTCACCTGTTGACGGGCAGTTATGTTGATTCAATAACTTGGCTCCTGTGACCAGTTCTGCAATGACGATGGGAGTGTGGATATTTGTTTGATGTACTAGTTTCAAATCTTTTGGCGTAAATACCCAGTACTGGAATTGCTGGACTGTATGGTAGTTCTGTTTTTATTTTTATTTTTTTTAGAAACTTATATGCAGTTTTCCAAAATGACTGTAGTGATTTACATTTTTCACCAACGATAAGTAGGCAAAGGTTTCCTTTGCTCCCAAGCCCTTCTACATACTATCCTCAGATCATGCCTGCAACGTGTGTCAGTCCTTATGGGTTTGTGTGCCAGATTTTGTCTTGCGATCTTGTTTCCTTCTGGGCACATGTCTGTCATCCAGAAAACCAACTGGAGGTGGTGTCTATCAGACAAAGCCTGCTCTGTGGCCTCCTCCTGTCCTAAAAAGCCAACCTTGCCTGGGGCAAGCCAGCAGCGCTTTCACACTTAGATTCTCAAATATCCCTGGGTCTGCCATTCTAACTGAAATCTGCAGGGCGAATCCTCAGCCAGAGATCTGTGAAAGGTTTTCAACAGTTGCTAACACCTGGAAGACCACACTTAAGACAACCACAAATACCGTCTTGTTCTTATTTTTAATTTCATTGTGCTGACTTGGTGAGAAGCTTACCAGATTGGAAATCAGAAAAACTGAGAGTGTCTTTGTTGTCAATAGTATTATTTGCTACTGGGTCTTTTCTGTGATATCCAGGTTGCTTAGCTGCTCTAGGGCTTAGGTCAATGGCTCCCCTGATCATACTAAGGACTCATGCTAACTGACTGCTTAAGAATCACTTGAGAAGTTTTAAAAAATATGGGAGATTGGTCCCGATACTCAGGGATTTTGAAAAAATAGTTACAGCACCATATGCTAGCCCTAGCCAGATTTCGTAACTGCTTATCAAAGGAATGGGATATCTACGATGCTGATGACATGGAAACAGGGGGCACTGGTAGTAAGTCTGGGGTCCAGTGTGTGTGTTTTTAGGAAACACCTCATCTGATGTTAACACTCAGCCAGATTTGGGAACTTCTGGGGAGGTGACTTCTGGGGTCACTTCCAGCTTTGTTAAAAGACTACTAGGTACTGGGGAATGAAATTGATCAAATTATATTATGTACATCTATGGATGTGCTGCAATGAATCCCACTAGTATGTATCAGTATAATGCACCAATAAAAATATTTTAAAAAACACTACTACTCTTAGTACTATTACTACTACTACTACTACTACTACTACTATTACTACTACTACTGCAAATGCTCCATGAAATCCTTGGAGTGCTATTTATTAGGTAAATTAGCAGTTCCATCTTATAACTGAATAATTATAGACTTGGGAGTAGTTAAGATTTTTCCAGGGTTACACAGCTGGGAAGTGGCAGATCTTGGTTCAAACCCATTCCACCTCACTCTTGACCACCCTTCTACACTTTACTCTTTAGCCATGTAGTGTCAAGTTTTGCGTAAGAGAATTTCAGGGCACCACCTCTTGCTCCCACAGGTGGTCATAGGATGAGCAAACACTTCTATCCCATAGTCTGACCTCCCAGTTCCCTCTGTACAACTTCAGAATCTGCATGGTGTTTCTGTTAGCAACAGCAAAAGCTACTTTGCAAAACCCCAATATGGTGACTCTGAAGATTATTGGGCCATTTCCATATAGGGATTTGTGTGTGAACTTTTGTGGAATTATCATAGTTGTATCTGTCTCCTCTTTTTATTCGTAGATAGACTCCCAATTGACTGTTTTCCCCTGCAGGTGGGAAAAGGCAGTAGACATTCCTAAGGGCTCTGATTGAGGATAATGTTTTCTTCTGCTATGGCTTGGCAGAAACTTCACCAGTGTAACCCCAGGAGGTGTGTCTACAAAGCTAATGACATCAGTCTTTAGTTCAGCTGTGTAGGAAGAACGACTGGAGACTTTGGGAATGTAATGACAGCTAATGAGGACCAAGTGCTTCTCAGTTTGTACTGGCACCTTCCGAGAATTATTGCACTTCTCCCCTGGAGAAGCAGCTGAAGTCCAGGAGTGCATCAGGAGCAGAGCTACCCAGAGTTCCAGGACTCTTTCTTGCATTAAATTGCTGTGTGACTTGAGGCAGATCTTGCAATCTGTCTGGATATTCAGAATTTCAGAATTTGTACACATGTATAATGAATTTAAAATACCTGTGTCCTTTCTTTTGGTGCTGTGTGGCTCAAAAGAGACATCTATATCTCTATTAACTTTTCCCTCTTCAGCACATTCCCGGAACATTCTTTGTGTCTTCTTAAGGTGATTGTCTTACCTTGGGGAGCAGGTGGGGAGTCAACTCATGAAGAACTTTTTACATTTCTTAATTCCAAATTGGGAACCAGAATACAAATTGAATGTTACTTTTTTTTTTCTGCTGGGTGTTCTGTTTTGCAAATAGCACAGACCTAAGCACAAGCTCCAGCTGTGTCTGTTTGTGAAGGGCAAGGCTTCTTTGTTTTCTGCAGGAAACCTCTCTTCTCTGCCTTGTTTTGACTCTTAGTCAACAACCTCACAGTGTTTTGGGGTTGCAGTCCTCCCTCCTTGCTACCTGGTGACTGTGAAGAAAGCCAGCAGATGGGGAAAATCATGTTGGAGGCATTTTACCTACTGCTGGCATCTCTGGCTCCCTGGACCCACTGGGCGCCTGTAGAGATTCAGATAAAATCGGGGAGGCAGAACTGAAGTTAGTTCGACTTCTCTGAGCACAGCCCTCTCTGTGATCTGTGACAGCTGTGCAGAAGTCACCAGGCTGTGATCTTGTCTATCAGCCAGACTCCTGGGCTTGGTTTTCCCAACCATGCCTGTCTGCACCCAGCCAAGTTGAAATCCATGCCCAGGGGCTGAAGGGGGCCGGCATCCACCACTGGCCAACCTAGCTGGGTGCAGGGCTTGGTGTAGGGGTTTTTGAAAATGCAACTAAACAGAGCTTAGCCAGCATAACTCCTGCTGCCTGCATTTAATTTTGTTTTCACAGCTAAATATCTCTTCTAGTAGTTTTTAACCTTCAAGGGTAACGGTAGGAGCTTAGGATGCACATGCACATGAGTATATATACACACACACACACACACACACACACACACACACACACATGCACACACACACATGCCACATGCACCATACCTTATCTGTGACCAGATGCAGGCTGCAGCTGTGCAATAACTTTTTGTTCTAACTCCAATCTCAGTCACAAATCACCTTGACTCTTTTACATAGCATTACAAAGCCACGCTAGGTTGCTCCCAAATCTCAAAGCCCAGCATGGCTGCTTTCTAGCTTCATGAGTTCAACAAAGTCATTCTGCCTTCTGACAAATTTCTGTAGGGCCATTTTGAACAAATTAGGGAATGAAAGGGGACTGATAGGAAAGCAATGGAATTCTCTCCTGCATATGATGTACTTGTTTTCAAGCGTAAAGCATCTCCTTCTAGTCAGAAGGAAAAGCTTTCTTTGCCTAATGCAATAACGGCAGGAACTACTGAAGCAATACCTTTTAATTTACTTATTCTCTACTTTGCAATGTTATTTTGTTAGCTGAAGCAGAGAGATATTTTGGAAATAGGGAAAATATCAGGGTGAATGACCCCAGAGATTATCCTTTAGTTTTATAACATGATTACCAAATACCTGAGGGTCTTGAGAAAATGTATATTCCCCATCCAAGACTAACCAGGCCCTATCCTGCTTAGCTTCCAAGATCAGACAAGATCAGGCAGGTTCAGGGTGGTATGGATGTAGATGAGAAAAAGTTTATTCTGACTCAATAGGTTTCTGTGGGGTGGGGCCTGGGATTCTGCATTTCTAAGTAGCTACTAAGAGATACTGATGTTTTCCATCTGCAGACCTCACCTTGAATTCCAACAGCAATCTCTCTTCCTTTCTGGAGATGTAGGAAAGATTTCTAAGGCAATAATGCCTAAGTACAGGAGCCCCTGGAGTTGTCAGTTTGTCCAGAGGTGGGGAGTTAGTGTGGAAGCTTGAAAATAACTCACTGCTCTTGGAAGGATGACAAAAATTCAAAGAACCTTGGATAAAACCCTGCATTATATGATGCAAAACACTTTTGAAAGTAGAAAAGGCAAATAAGTAGCATTTATGAAAAGAAGGAGAAACAATCCTACCTTTCCTCTGTGTTTTAGAGCAAATCAAACTGGCAGAACACTAAGGTACTGGAATAGCACCTACAGCTGTATGGCTCTGCATTTCTATTATTATGGGATTAGAGGATAATAGACCAAGAAAAAAAATACTAAGGGTCAGGTGAGAAGACTGAGAAAAAAATCCATCCCTAAAAGTTTCCAGCTTTAGAAAGTTCCTTCGTCAAAGATTGTCTATATAATCCACTGAAAATACGTATACATGGGGATGAAAGTATACTAAGCACCGATTATATATCGATAAGCAACAACCGTGAAACACAGAGCTCGCTCCCGCCTACAGTGAGTTTACAGTCTAGACAAAGGGCAGATGCACATTATGTAAGTAAACACAGAAACAAACATACTGATTGCTTGTCATATCAGCAAACCCCTTATTGCTTTTGTTCCCCCTTTTTCCCTCCTGACAGTTAACATTTTCCTTCTGTAGGAGCCCAAGCTCCTATGAGGATGTCCCAAGCTCTGCCGGCCCACATGATAGGCAGGGCCACAATTCTAGCCCTTTGGGCCGTCTCCCACACCCAGTCAATGAGGCCTCACTTATTTAATATTTAACCTTGTCTGGATAGCATATTTATACTGTAGCTGGGAACTTTAAGACCCGAGTCAGAGATTTTTGTTGATATTTGAAATGAGGCAGATCAGTAAGGGAAGAACTTCTGGGGGCAGAAAAGTCTTTCCGCAACCATTGGATCACTTCCTATAATGGTCTAAATGAATGTCCAATTCATGGGTGACTTTTAAGCCAAATGGAAACATCTTAAGGACAGGCTATCTCCCTTTGACTACATGAAGCAATTGTCTATACTTGAATAGGTATAGACAATGCACAGGAGAATAAATTTGAGAGTCATTTTAATAAAAATGAACTCCTACAGGTAAATTTCCGCCATCATCTCAAACTCTTTAGCTTAAAAACCTGATACTTAGCTTTTCTTTTCCTGTTGACTTCTTTTAGGCAGGTGGAAGTTTTTATTAAGTACTTAGTATCTGTGAGTTGTGCACATCTTTGTGAAGATCCCAGACAAATTAGAAAGTCAAATCAGCAATGCATATTTAATACTGCTTTGTAGTTTTTTTTTTTAAGTTGGCAGCAATCAATGTTTACTCTTTGAGGGAAAGTTTATAATTATGCAAATTGGAGAAACAGTCTGCATATGGTATAATGATAATGCCTTTGGTGTTATTTCTAGCGTCAAAAGTATTTCTAAGTATTTAAAATTTTTTTTTTTTTTACCCATGATTGGTGGGGAGATCAGCCAAGGCTGGGTACCTAGCTTTTTTAGCAGTGATGGATATAGGAGATATTGGAACTCAGGTACCTGTGAAAGCTTTTGACTTAGCTGAAGCTCCACTGAGATTTGACTAGTACCACCTTATAGTGCACTGTATTGATTGCTTTCACAGTAAGCCCTCATCCCTGAGCTCTCCTTTCTAGACTTTAATTATGCTCAGATGTCCACTTTCTTCCAGGTAGTCATGTGCTCTGGGGGATCTGGGTTCCATCCTGAGCCCCAGGAAGAAATTGCTTGTTGATTACACCGTTCGCTGCAAAGGGTACGAGCTACGTTCTGGCAAGTGACTATGAGTAGCAGCTTGCTGGGAACTCAGAAAAGTTGGATCAAAAGAGAGACATAAAAGATACAGCCCTCTGAAGATGTTAGAACTCAGGTCATGGTGAAATGAATGGCCACCTCTATGTACCATCGATGGACTTGCTGACCTTAGGACTTGTTCTCAGAATGAATAACTTTTAAGAAAGTTAAGCCAACTCAAGTCTGTATTTTGTTACTTGAATCAAGGACAAGGACTTTTTTTTTTTTTTTGGTACTGGGGACTGAATCCAGGGGAATTCTACCTACAAGCTACACCCACAGTCCCTTTTAAAATTATTTATTGTTTTTTGTGATACTGGGGATTGAACCCAGAAGCATTTTACCTCCAAACTATACCTCAAGCCCTATTTTATTTTTATTTTGAAACAAGATCTTACTAAACTGTGGAGGACCTCACCAAATTGCTGAGGCTGGTTATTTTTATTTTGAAACAAGATCTTACTAAACTGTGGAGGACCTCACCAAATTGCTGAGGCTGGTTGTGAACCTGCGATCCTCCTGTCTTAGCCTCCCATGTACTGAGATTACAAGCATGTACTGCCATGCCTGGCTCAAGTGCATATCTTTTTTTTTTTTTTTTTTTTTTGATGCACTGGGGATTGAACCCAAGGGCATTCTACCTCTGAGATACACCCCCAGCCCTATTTTATATTCTTTATTTTGAAACAGGGTCTTACTAAATTGCAGAGGGTTTCACTAAGTTGCTGAGGCTGGCCGCGAACCTGCAATCCTCCTGTCTCAGCCTCCCAAGTACTGGGATTACAAGTCTGTGCCACCATGCCTGGCTTTCAAGTGAACATCTTAAGTGACATGCATCTTGATAGTTCCTATAATGTTCAAGAGACTAGAGAAAACTTAAGCCACATACTTGCCATATGATTGAACGTTGAGGTCAGTTGATATCTGCTTAAATGGATTGAAGGAGGGAACTTGTGGTTTAATAAAATGATTCTTGGCACAGGAGAGGAATCTGTGTCCTATAACCAATGAACAATAAGAAACACTACTCACTATTCACACTTCTGCTTTCATTGGAAAAGCATCACCCATCAGTCTTGACTCTCCTGTCCAAGCAAGCCTGAAAGACACAGGAGAGAAAGTACCTATAAAATATCCCATCCCATTTTGGCATCAGGCAGTAATTAAGAATTTTACCCAGCTTTAAATTAATTTCTTAGGACTGGTTGGCCATTCTCTCATGAAGTTGTTTCAATAGAAGTGGTTTATTTCTTCCAGGGACTCAGGTCTACTATTGTATCTGCCACCGGCCAGAATACAAATGACAGTCCT
This sequence comes from Graphiurus murinus, assembly GCA_004027655.1. Taxonomy (NCBI): domain Eukaryota; kingdom Metazoa; phylum Chordata; class Mammalia; order Rodentia; family Gliridae; genus Graphiurus; species Graphiurus murinus. The sequence goes on along the minus strand of PVLC010005792.1, from coordinate 55,338 downwards.
ATGGACCCCAAGCCCAAAGCCTCATGGCTCCATGAAATGTGGGTTGGTCCAGCCCCTCAGCACACCACATCTTGTTTGCCACATTGGCTGGTTTAGGAACCGGCATGGGACATGATTCAGGCCAGTGGAAGTCAGTCTTGAAGCTTGTGTGGAAAAATGAAGGGGGAGAGAAGATCCCTTTCTACTGCACATGACATGGTTAGGGTGAATTCCTGGAGCTGTTGGCAGTCCAGGGGCAGGAGTGTCAAGACCAGTGAGTGGAAGCCATCCAGTCCCAGTGTCATTCGACTCCCAGATTTGGCTATGGCTGAAAACGCTTGAACTTTTCAGTAACATGTACCATGTACCTGGTTTTTTTTGTTGTTGTTGTTTGTTTGTTTGTAAGCCAATGGGTTTTTCTTTTTTTTTTTATGATACATTGTAATTATACATCATGATGAAGTTCAGAGTGATAAAAGTATACCTGCACATACATTCGGTGAGCCCTTCTTCAGGGGATATGGATATTTTATTATTATTATTATTATTATTATTATTATTATTATTATTATCCTTAAGTTCTTAAGCCAGTTGGGTTTTTGTTTCTTCCCATGTTTGTTTCTTCTCATTAAAAATCCTCACCTAGCTGGGCACACTTGTAATCCCAGCATTCGGGAGGCTGAGACCAGAGGATCCGGGTTCGAGGCCAGCCTCAGCTACCTAGTGAGGCATTCCGCAACTTAGTGAAACTCGGTTTCAAAATAAAGAATAAAAAATAGGGCTGAGGATATATCTCGGAGGTAGAATGCCCCTGAGTTCAATCCCCAGTACCGTAAAAAAAAAAAAAAAAAAAAAAAAAAAATCCTCACCTATACAGGGAGTTAGAACAAGTATCACTACCCCCTACTTCACAGAGTGTGAGATGGAATCTCAGAGAGAGGTCCGGGTGGGGAGGTCCAGCGCCCCCATTCAAGGGCTCCTTTCATGCCAGTCTGCTTTCTGCTCAGTTGTTGACTCATTAAATCAAATGCAGAGTGGACACGCTCGTTTCTGTCTCTATTGACTTTAAACATTTCTGTTCTGGAGAAAATGAAGAAGTCCTCCACAGGGCCACCAAGGGAGATAATCTGTATTATCTTAGTAAGGTAAAGATGGCATACATCATGCATCCACAGCACAAAATGAAGGGCCACAGGCAGTGCTTTAGATGGAGCAGAACTTCTCCTGGAAAGATGGAGCCCACCGCAGCCTGGCTCTATTGAAGCCCTGCGCCCCAGGAACTGCTGCCTCGCCTCTCTGGACAGCCTTATCCTCCTGACCTGTCCGGCTCAGCACCAGGCCTCTCTCTGCCGGCTTGTGACTGTACTGATCCTGAACACTCTCTACCTGGCTGATTTACCTCCCCAGCACCCAGCCCACCCCCAAGGAGCCACTAAGCAGTGGTTACAAGGAGGAAGCTCAGGGCCCCCGTCTCACCTCTTGATGGGTTTTGTTTGACTCACTTTTTTTTTTTTTTAAATACTGGGCTACATTTAACCATTGAAAAATTTTATATGAAGAGTAAGATTTCAGTCTTCATATGACAAAAACTCAGAAGAGCAGCCCACACTGTCTATACTGCCACATGATGACACGGGGTGAGTGTGAGCGACTTTTACACCCTTTAAGCAAGATGCCGTTGCGTCATTTGCAGTATTCTGTGTCAGGCCTCCTTTGCTCTCTTCTGTCCTCTGTCTGGCTGCTGTAAGTGGAGGTGGCTTCAAGCCTGCCCTCTCTTTCCACCACCTACTGGGAACACCTGGCTGAGAGGCCCCTGTCCTCCAGAGGCTGCGTCTGCAGGCAGCTGGGCTCAGCTAGGTTCCCACCCAGTCCTCCCAGAAATAAAACGGCACCTTTGTGATTTCATTTGATTTTGCCACATCTTTTGTGGTTCCTTCCAAGTCCTCTGGAGAATATAGAAATTATTTAAATATTATTTAAGTCAGAGACTGGAGGGAGACTACATGGGATCATCAGCCAGGCAACGGGTGAGACGTGAGTGGATTTGATTACTTTCTCATTGTTTATCAATTATTTCCTTCTCTTGACCTCTGGTTCCCTATCAAATAAGAAAGTTGTGCTAGATCAGAAGTTATACACTGGTGACCCATAGACCATACCCAGCCAATAGGTGGCATAATTTCCTTTTACTTATTAGATGCAATAGCTAAAGATAATATTTCATTTAATCATCTAGATCATGGACTTCTCAGAGCTGGCTAGCAATATCCATGGTGGTGCAGAATTCCCACAGGACAATGATGGCCTTGCACTCACCCTGTCTTAACCCGCCACCTGTTCTATTCATTATGTCCCTGTCCTCATGGGCAATGGCTTTTGCTGCCTCTGAAAGAGATCACCTCTAGAGTCTCTCATTTCATGAGTAGAGGATGATGCTCTGAGTGTCAGAGATGATCTGCAAAAGAAGAGACGGTTCTGAGCAAAAACATCCCAGTGGAGCATGCCAGCAAACCTAAAGAAATCACTTCTCTCTCCAGCTCCACCAAAGGTTGGAGCAGCAAGATGCTCTGGGCTTTGTGCAGGCCCCATGACATAGTTAAACCTGAAAAGGCAATGAGCTGGCTTTGAAAGCAGCAGAAATATTCTTCCGTTGGGGTTGCGGGGCTGATTCTCTAAGTAATTTGCAATTCAAGTGTCTCTTTGTTTTGTATGAAAATTTGCTGCTATTTGGAAAGTGGGGAAGAGCTAAATTGCATCCTGCTGGTTTTACTTTGACTGCATCAAAAAAGAAACTGTTAATCTGGTTCCATAATTAACTTTCCTGTTCTAAAAAGACCCTGGGAGAGAGTCCAGAGTGCGGTTGTCAACTCCCTGCTTCTCTACTCAGTAACTCCTTTCAACAGGACACCCAGAAAGAGAATGATGCCAGGTGGAGACTAGTCTTCATTTTCTCTTTTCCTGGTTTTACTTCTTCTCCTTTATCTCTGTCCAACCAACAGTTACTAGGCATCTACTGGTGGTACAGCACTATGCTGCTTCAAATAAGAAATCCCTTGTGAAACTGCCAGAAAAGGCAAGAAAGTTATCCATCCATCCATCCATCCATCCATCTGAAATGTGCCAGGTCTCTCTATTATCCCAGATGCTATGTGAAGCGCTAGAAGGTGATAGACCCAAACGTGACTTAATTAGCATTCAAGAATTCTAAAGTGAGATGATAACTATGAACTGATGTAGAAGAAATAAGTAGTTAGAAAGGAGATAGACAGGGAAAAGTAAAATACAACTTTAATATAAAAATGTACAGCTGAAGCACTTCAGCTTCTACTCCACAAACCAGCTCTTTCCCAGGCCTAAATTCCCCAATTCCTGGGAAATTTATAGATCTTCAAGTTAACTAAAACAACAATAACAACAAAAAACAAACAAACAAAACAAAACAAAGCAAAAAACTATAGTTGCCCTGTGCATTGATAATAAGTCAGGTATGATATTTTGAGAAAACTATAATTTAGGGTACTCTCCAGCTTACCTGTCAATCGGCTAATGAGAACCCCAATCAGCCTGAGGACCCTAAGGTTGACCAGATCACCAGACCACCAGGAAGCACCTCGGGACTACCAGACTGAGATCACCCACCCTAAAGCTGACCAGACTACCAGACCACCATAAAGCATCTTGGGAACTACTGGCCTGAGATCATCCTTACACACCTCCGCTAGCCCACCCCACATGAAAATCCCCTATAAGAAGAGAGCCCTGAACTTCCCAATATGCCTTCCTCATCTAGAGGTGCCCTGCATTCTCTCTTGAATGTGGGTTTCTTCCCTTTCCCCCAAAGAAACCTCTGTCCATGTCTCTGCCTGGTGCGTGCTGAAATTCTTTTCCATCATGCTAGCCAAGGATCCTGTAGATCCTGAGTTCCTGAGCTGAGGACTCATCCCAACAGGACTGGGCCATCACAGTTGACTTCATGGAGAAGATGGCACTTAAATTGCCCCTCTGTCATTTTGTATGTGCTCACAGCGACACACAAGATGCTGGAGGCAGATGCCAACCAACAGAAGCAGAGAGAGAGGCATGTAGTGGGAATTAAAGTTGAAAACCGAGGGGGGACCATTGTGATAGCAGCAGAGGGTTTTTACTAACATTAAGAGCCAATTCATTTGAGTATTGCTAAGTAATGTATTAAGTACTTTCCATCTATCATCTTGGCGAACTCTTATAAAGCCACATAATAATCATTGGCTACAAGTTACAGTCAGCAAAACAGACTCAAGTAAGTTCCCAGAGGACACACTGGCAGAATAAGTGACAGGGCTGAGACCTGAATCTGTGTCTGATTTCAAACTACAAGCTTTAACTACTAGGTAATTTTGCCTAGTGGGGTAAAAACCTAAAGAAGGACTTAGGTTTCCATCAACTAACCAACCAACCAGGCAACCAACAATTTGTTCACTTATTTACACAACTATATATGTGGAGTAGTCTGTGAAAAACAGTACTCTGAGAGTTAGGGATCAAGAGAAAACAAGACAGACCAGGTTCTTGTCTTTTTTTTTTTTTGTACTGGATATTGAATTGAACCCAGGGGCATTCTTCCTCTGAGCTATACCTCCAGTCCTTCCTATTTTTTATTTTGAAACGAGGTCTTGCTAAGTTGCTGAGGATCTTGATAAGTTGCTGAAACTGACCTCATACCAGCAATTCTCCTATTGCAGATTCCCAAGTACTGGGATTATAGGCTTATGCCATCACACCCAGGGTTTCTTGTCCTCTTGAAGCTTTTATTTCAATGATCTCACATTGAAATGCCTTCCTGCTCCAAGGTCTCAGAGAGAAAGTACAAAGGTCAAATCAGAGTTGGTCTTTAAGTGGACCCTCCAAGGATAGGACTTCTGATAAGGTGACCCTTCCTACCTCCATCCAGATCATTGGATAGTACCTCACCCCCTTATTTCCTTTAAATTTCCTCTGTTATCTCTTTACATTTCTCTTCTCTCTGAAATTACTGCCTTGGATGTGATATGCCCATTTTCCTATACTAATCTGAAAGATTTAAGCTCCAACCTGAAAGAATCCAGGAGGAACTTGTGTTTTGCAACCTGTTTAGCAAATCTGAGTAATTTTTCAGGTTCTTTTAGGTTTGGGCTTGGAGGAACATTAAAGAAAGAACCTAGTCTTAACCCTAGTCTTCACTGTAGAGCCCCCTGAGAAAACTACTTGAAGCATTCACCAAGTTTGGCCTGACACCTGGCCACAATGGATGTCATTTTGGAGTGGGGACATCACTCTCGCTACCCATGGAGGAATGGGCAAAGATGACGCATTATTCCTGAGTATTAGAACAGGGTGGGGTTTCTCACCAGGTCTGGGCTCTGTGTGCACATCAGGGAAATCTGTCCCCTTGGGCTATATGCACCTGTGAATGTGGAGGACAGCTGGAACAAGATTGTGAATTACAGGAGAGGGAGGGCACTGAGGGAATCTCATAGCCTCTGACATGCCAAATAGAATAGCAGCTCCCCAAAGATGTCTATCTACTAATGCCCCGAAGCTTACAGATGGAATTAAAGTCATAGACCTTACCTAAAGACAGGGATGTCACCCTGGATTATAATTACAGGTGCCCTTAAAGGAGGATGAGGAAGGCACAGGGATCATCAGAGACGTGTAATGATAAAAGAAAAAAAAAAAAGAGACAGTGAAAGCCTGAGGGGAACCTGAGCCACCGCTGCTGGTTTCAAGATGGAGGAAGGAGACACAAGCCAAGCAATGTGGGCAGCCTCTAAAAGCTGAGAGTGGGTTTGAGCCGAAAGCCAGCTAGAAAATGGGCACCTAAGTCCTATAATGACAAGGAACTAAATTCAGCCAATCACCTAAAAGAGAAAGGAAATGGATTCCCTGCCCTGGCACCTCCAGGGAGGAGGAACGTAGGTAGCCTTGCTGACCTCCTGGTTCTAGCCTAATGAGACCCATGTTGGATTTCTCACTTATGGAACTATGAGATAAGTAAAGCTGAGCTTGTTTAGCTGCTAAGTTGGTGGTGATTTGCTGCGGTAGCAATAGGCAGTGAGCATGCTGCCTTTTGCTTGAACTTTCATTCATTGCCACCACACCCGGCTAAAAGCAGGTAGAATTTGAAAGCCTCCCATGTTCCTTAGGACTTGGTGTGACAGGATGTGGCAGAAAAACCCAAATAACAGTGTCTTCAGCACCTAAAGGCTTATTATGGTTGTTATCATTATTTGCTTTCAAAAAGCCTAGAGAGAGAGAGGATTCCAGGGCTTTCAATTACTGTGATTTTAGAGTCACAAGAAAAGCAGGCAGATTTCAACTCTCTTCCCAGTTCCAGAGTCAGTTTTCATTCTTCTGATCCACAGAGGCCCAGTCATCACATATAAATTCCAGACACCGAGATGAAGGAAGGGAGGAAAGTTGTTTAAGAATAGGTACCAGTAGCGGCAGTTAATACTTCCACCTCTGTCTCATTGGCCCAAACTAGGTCACATGATCACACAGCTCTATAGAAAGCTTAGAGGGCGATATTGTCAGCAAAAAGTTGGGCTTCTCTGAGACCGAACCCCTATTTCTCACCATCTAGAAAGATCCACTCAAAATGGATTAAAGACTTAAATGTAAAACCCAAACTATGATGTATCTAGAAGAAAACCTAAGGGAAATGCCTCTCAATATTGCAGTGAGCAGGGGCTTTTTAGATGCGATCATAAAAACACAGGCAACAGAAACACAAATAGATAATTGGGATCACATCAAACTAAAGAGTTGTTGCACAGTAAAGGGAACAAGCCACAGAATGAAAAGGCAATCTACAGGATGGAAGGAAATATTTTCAAGCTATATAATTGATAAGGGACTAATATAGAGAATATAAGAAACTTATATAAGAGCAAAAAATAAAAAATAACCTAATTATAAATGAACAAAAGATCTCAATAGACATCTCTCAAAAGAAGTCATGCAAAAGACTAATAGGTTGCTGGGCATGGTGGCACATGCTTGTAATTATAGAACTTGAGGGGCAGAGTCAGGAGGATCTCAGACTCAAGGTGAACCTCAACAACTTAGTGAGACTCTCAGCAACTTAGTGAGACTCTGTTTTCAAAATAAAATATAAAATAGGGCTGATGGTGTAGCTCAGAGGTAGAATGCCCCTGAGTTGAATCCCCAATATCTCTGTCTTTCTTTCTCTCTCTTACACACACACACACACACACACACACACACACACACATATCAGAGAAATGTAAATTAAATTGCTTTGAAATCCTATCTTATAAAAAAAAAAAAAAGAAATCCTATCTTATCTAGCTAGAATGGCTATTGTAAAAAAGACACAAGAATACAAATAGTGACAAAATGTGAAGAAAAAGAAACCCAGATATGCTATCCAAGGAAATTTAATTTAGTATATCCATATGTAAAATGGTATGGTAGTTCCTCAAAAAAAATTAGAAATATAGCTACTACATGATTCAGCAATCCCGAGTTTATATCCAAAGGAAATAAAATCAATACATCAAAGACATATCAATACTTTCATGTTTATGGCATCACTATTCACAATATCCAAGACTTGGATTTAACTTAAATGCTCAACTACAGAAGAATGGATAAAGAAAAGTACTCAGCCATAAACAATGAAATTCTGTCAATTGAGACAGCACAGATAAATCTGGAATACATATGAAGTCATATAAATGAAACACAGAAAGAAAAACAGTGCATGACCTCACTCATATGGGCAGTCTTAAAAAAAAAAAGCTGATCTCATTGAAGCAGAGAGTAAAATAGTGTTTACCAGAGTGGGGAGAGAATGGAGAAGGGAAAGGAAGGGAGAAAGACGTCAAAAGGGTAGTCAATGGGTGCAAAGTTACAATAAGATAGGAGAAATAAGTTCTGGTGTTCTACAGCACAGGAGAGTGACTATAATTAACAATAAGTATTGTACATTTCAAAATGGCTGGAAGCAAGGCTTTTGAATGTTCTTACCACCAATAAATAATAAACACATGAAATGGTGATATGCCAACTACACAAGTGATCAATACACAATGTACATCAATGCACCAAATCACACCCAATAAATGTGTACAATTACAAAGTGCCAACAAAGTTAGGACTCTTGTCACTAAGGAAATTAGAAAGAATAGATTTGGGGAGATAGCCAACACCATTAACCTTGATGCGGTCACTTTGGTAGGATTACTGGATGGTCTCAAAGGTCACAGTTATGAAAACTGTTCTGGCTGGCATGTAAGTTATGCCCTCCACAGTGACCAAAGGCGCTTCTCTCCCTCCACTCCTTCTTTATCCTAACTCCAACTTCTGATCTACCCTAGCCATTTCCAATCTTAGCCTCCATTTGAAACCTTACATCCTCCAAGAATTTTTCCTATATTCTACTCTGAGAAGTAGAATCTCTCCTTCCTTCAACCTTCCTAACACTGGACTTCTCTTTATTGTTTGCCAAACTCCACTTCACCAGAGAGTTCTTTCTGCACATGTGTCTTCAGGCTCTTAGAGAGCCCGCCATCTTCCTATGCACATCTGGACTTCCCAGAATGCCTCAAACACAGTAGAAGTAATATGCACAGCATAAAGTCCTCCTTCCCATTTAGAAACACCTCTTCCCCTTTGCCTTATCTCGGTATGTGGCTGTCCAGTCTGAAGACTTCAGTACACAGTCTCCCTGGTGGCCAGTTATGACCTTGTGACTATGCTAAGGGCCCATGGGGTATGAGTGATGTTTGTATATCCTGGGTCATCTCCATGGAGACGAATCTACTTGCTAGACTCTTTCTACTGCTGATACAGCTATACTATCCACCTCAGGGCCAGAGATGGAAGCCACATGTTGAGGGTGGCAGTGCCAGTTAGCCAGTGTAGACTTGTGAGGACCTCATGGAGCTAACTTCTCTAGACTGCCCAGCCATCTTAAGACCATGAGAAATCCACAAACATGCTCTTCTAAGCTGCTGTACTTGGCTTTCAGGACAGCAGTCTACCTGCACTCTCATTCATATGATTAATAGAACTGGTCCTTCTTGGAGCGAAATATGCCCCCCCCCACCTGTCCTATTCCAGGAGGGTGGCATCTATCCTAAAATGACAAAATATAAGGCATGCAACTGAATATATACATGCAATGCCCAGAAGGCAGCCAGAGGCATTTGATGGAGAGGTGGATTCAGGCTCTCGCATCCTGGTTAGCCAGGAGGGGTAAGTAAACAGGTTTGTGTCTAGAATTTTATTATTTCTGTAGAAATCACTCTTGAAAATATTTTTAATCAGGAGTATATTCGGACTTCTTAAATAATGCTTTGCACCAGCATTCATTGCTGATTCATTCTTCCCAAACCTATCATTTTAGAAAATTGTCTTTTGCTGCCTAAGTATTTCTTGCCATTTAAAACTTTCTCTGCAAAGTTCCATTTTTTTTGGTCTTATCCCTTTAGGAGCCTATTTAGGTAATTCTGCTGAGCATTTATTTCCTAGCTGACTATTAACAACAAAATGCCCTGTATTTGTGGGTTGTTTAATACTTTTCAAAGCCCTTCCACAGTCTGGTAGCATTTAGTTAGAGAAGTTTGGTAAGATATGTGACTTAAGCAGTAAGACTCCTACTCTGTAGAAAAACAGCTCTCAACAATAATGTGGTATAACAGCAGTGTTTAGCTATCCATTATGAAGCATGTTATATTGCAAGTGTTTTTTTTTTTTTTCAGGCAATGAAATAGCATTCTTTTAAATCATTTTACACACCCAAAGATTAGGGACTGTCCTCAGCCTGCTGGATAAGAGAGATGATATTCTGGCTCCTAAGGATTTCGTGAACAATTGCTGAATCAACACTGTGTGTGTGTGTGTGTGTGTGTGTGTGTGTGTGTGTGTGTGTGTGTGGTACTGGAGATTGAACGTTTGAACCCAGGGGCATTCTACCTCTAAGCTATACCCCTCAGCTCTATTTTATTTTTATTTTGAACCAGGATCTCATTAGGTTGATGAGAGTCTCAATACTTGCTGAGGCTGTCCTCGAACCCATTATCCTCCTGTCTCAGCCTCCCAAGTACTGAGATTACAGGCGTGTACCACCACACCTGGCTTAAGTCAACATATTTTGAGCAGGAGGGTGGATGCCTGTTCTCCTAGCCTCTGTGCAACTGATTTCCTGTTGCTGATGTGATTCTGATGGGACTGGCAACCACAGAGGATGGAGGGAGATTCAAGTCGGGCTTTTTTGAGTACCACATTTCTCTGATTACAGTAATTAGATCAAATAAAGTCACATGACTTAAATCTAAGCCAAATGAAATCTTTTCTGAGATGTAGAATTTAGGAACCAGGAGGAGGTCGGTACTCTTCTCTCATTTGTCATTGCTGGGCTAACATGATATAGTCCTAGGGCCCAGCTGTGGCAGTATCTTTTGAAACATGGAAGAATATTTTTTTTTTTTGCAACTGAGAAACAGAGCCAAGAAAGATAAGTGGTGGGAAGATAGAGAGGCAGACACCCAGGGACAGGCAGTCACAACGATTTGAGAGGAAAGAGAAGAGTAGGACGGCATCCTCAAATAGTGACTGGTGTAGAGCAGGTGCTCATTTCTTACTTGTTGAAATGATAAATTAAAAAATAAAAAGAGGCCTGAGCACTACTTTTGAGCTCCTTTGTCTGGGAATTCCCAGCACCTGGCACAACATGATGAACAGAAAGGTTGTTCAGTTGATACTTCTTGAACAAATAGCACTATGTTGACCATGTCTTCAGATGGCTGCAGAGGGGCGTAAGATGGAAAATTCCCACCATGTTATTTTATCATAATTTTCAATCCTTTTCTCAAAGTCCTGCAATGCAGAGTGAGAGTGAAGAGAAAGGGTTCAGATACCAGGCAGGTCTGGCTTTATGAAGCTAACAGAGGTATAATGTTGAGAAAATAGAAAATAGCAAACACTAACTCTTAAGTCTTTACACATGATCTTAGCCAAAGGCTGAGAAGCAATTGTTTTAGAGTCCCTCCCCCCACCTTTGGTACTGGGGATAGAACCCAGGGGCAGTCTACCTCTGAGCTACATACCCAGTCCTATTTTATTTTATTTTTTATTTTGAAACAGAGTCTCATCAAGTTACTGAAGCTTTCCATAAATCTGTGGGCCTCTTATCTCAGAGTCCCAAGTATTGGGATTACAGGCGTGTACCACCACCCCTGGCTCAATAGTTTTTGATTACAGTATAATGAAGTAAGTGTGCGGGTTTAAGCAGGACAGGTAGCATATGGTCCAAAGCTCCAGTGCTACCTTTATTCATTTAACCAGTTTTTAATTGAGTATCTCTATCAGAAACTGTTTCAACCCTTTAGAAACAGGAGGAAGAGACAGATGAGGGCTTTATCCTTAAAGGGCATCTGTTTTAGTGGAGGGAGAGAGAAACAAAATAAAACACAAATAAGTGAACAGGTAGTTTGAGGAAGTAATTCAGGTCATGGAGATAATATCGGGACAGGAGTGAGTACCTGGTTCCCTCCTGGGTGGTCATATCCAGACTCACAGCTGCAGGCCTCTAGACTCAGTACAGAGTAGGCCTCTAAGGGAAGATGACATTTGACCTGAGATCTGAATCCCCAAAGGAGAAGGTGAAAATACCAAGAAATAGTGCTCCAGGCAGAGGGAACTGCACGTACAAAGGCCCTGGGCTTGGAACGAGCTCAACGTGTTTCAGAAACGTAAAAGAGGATACACAGCAGGGTAGAAGGCCAGCAGGGAAGAAGACCTATTTCTCTTGCCATTTAAACCGAGTTGTTCTGTGGGGCAAGGGCTATATTAAGAACAAGGAATATAAGCAAGGAAAAGTTCTCAGTCTGCCTAGTCTTGCTGGATTAGTCAGCATTTTCACAGCTGTAGTCTAAAAGACTTGACCATGTCACTTAGTTCATGGTTTTAGGGTTCAGTACATGTGAGGTTGGGGACCATGGATCTCAGGGCATACAGGTAGGAAGCAGAGAAAGGGAGTGCACACGGTTTTGCTCCTCGTATCATGGAGGCCGAAAGCAAGCAAGAGAAAGTGAGGGGAGAAGGAACCATATATGACCCCAAGACTGAAGGCCCAGGGACCCACCTTCTCCTGTCACACCCTACCAGGTCCGGGTCACCACTCAGATAAATCCATTACAGGAACTTATCCACTGCCGACATCACAACCCTCATGACTTAACTATCAACCCAGAATATTAACAAATGAGCTCCTTAGGGGTCCTTGTATATCTAAGTAAAACACTCACCAAGTTTGGTTAAGGGGAGTTTCGGGTGCATTGAATTTTGCATAGCCACACTTCAACCATATCTCATACTTATGGTTATGTCTTTGCCAATATAATTGGGCTAGAGGCAGAGGAAGGTTCTGTGCTAGGATTCTCCACTAAAGAAGTAGGAGGCAGTTAAATGGCATGTATCTATGGACCTTGCCCATAGATACATGAACTGGCACAATGGTTTTTTTTTTTTTGCGGTACTGGGGATTGAACTCAGGGGCATTCTACTTCAGAGCTATACCCCCAGCCCTATTTTTTATTCTTTATTTTTGAAACCGAGTCTCACTAAGTTGCGGAGTGTCTCACTAGGTAGCTGAGGCTGGCCGCGAACCCGGATCCTCCGGTCTCAGCCTCCCGAATGCTGGGATTACAAGCGTGCACCACCACGCCTGGCTTGGCACAATGTTTTGAAGGAGGAGAGGAGGTGGTGCCCATCGAAACCTAGAGTTGGTCAAACCTCCTTCTTGTGAAGGACTACATTGCAAGTAAGGCCCAAGGACTTTGCCCACTGGCCGTCCTTGGACCTCTTCTGATTTCTCCATGCAAAGTTTTCATGGGTAAGGCTATGTTTTGTTCATTTGACGTTGTAGGTTCAAAGGGCTCAGAGAAACTGAGATAAATTTATCTGTAAGATAGAAAAGGGCAGAGTCCAGAATTGGTCAGAACTCAGAGTTAAATCAGGGCAGCATGAAATGGCAACCTAATTTCCTTCAAAGGTACTAGATTCTTCTTTCCTGGGTGATCATGTCCAGGAGCATAACTTAAAATACCAGCTCCAGGTGGATGATTTTTAAATGACATCTCCTCATAGCACCATCCCCACGAGCTCTAGGCTTGTCTACTTGTGTTTTCCTTGAGCTCTCCAGTTGGATGTCTCGTAAGCATCTCCAACTTAACCTGATTTCCCTAGAATTCTTCATAATCTGTTTCCACCTGCCCTGCTCAGCATTCTGTTCCTTCCTTATGCTTCATCTCTGTAAATGGCACCATCACCCACCCATTTGCTACTGTTTTAGCCCAACATCTCATACATCAACCAAGTCTTACAGGGATCCACTTCCAAATGATATCGCAGATCCTTTCTCTCCTTTCCATATTCCCAGCCACTACCTGCTGTGGTCGGATTTAGAATGTCCCCTAAAGAGCTCATATTATTGATGGTCAGTAGTGACATAATTGAATCATGAGGGTTCTAATCCTTGATGAGTCAATGGAGAAATCCATTTTAATGGATTCATTGGGTTGTAACCTAGGTAGAGTGTAACTGGGGACCCATGAACCCCCTTCATGAGCTCTCTCTTGCTCCTGACCTCTATGATGTAAGAGCAGAGCCCTTGAACTCTTCTTTTTTTTGCTCCTGTGCCATTCCCTGGGCTCCAGAGACTTTACCCCATCTAACATGGACTGAACCCCTGACCTCTGAAATCTCTAAAACTGTGAGCAAATAAACCATCCTTCCTATAAGTTGTTGTCATCGTTTTTTTTTTTTTTTTTTGGTCACATCAGTGAGAATGACTGAAGCACTACCCTGGTTCCGACCTCCACCATCTGCTGCAGAGAGCTGTGCTACCGACTCCTCGTAGGTTCTTTTGTCTCGCTCTCATTCACACATAACCTGTTCTCCATAGAAAGGTCTGGAAAAACGCAGACTAGATCATTCCCCATTCCCAGACACACGCATATTTAAAACACTTAACTGTACTTTGAATCTTATTCACACTCCTTCATCTGAATTACAATTTCATCTCCAATCTTATGCCATTCACCTTCCTGATCCAAGTCTAAGTTCTGGCTATGCTGGCCTTCTGACTGCTCTGAGAGCATGCCAACCTCATTGGCTCCTTAAGGAACTGTTTGCAATATGATGTCTTCTCTAGCCTCTTTGCATAGTAGGTTCCTTCAGATCTCAGCTAAATTTCTTTACTTCCTCTATCTAGAGTAGCAAGATCGACAATGCCTTCTCTTATCACACACCATTTACTTCATTCATAGTAACTTCCAAATTTCAAAATAGCACTCTTCTTTTATTGTTGCTATTGCTGTCTGTCTCCCCATATTGTATTATGTTTCATAAATGCGAAAAACACATTCACATTGTAAATATATTATGTGCCCCAAACTAATTTGTTGAATGACTAGATGAATGGATGCATGAAAAAAGCGAATGCTTCTTATTCACTGTAAGGATGGAAGTCCAGATTGTGTAGAAATAATTTCTTGTCCATTTCAACATTGACATAGTTCTCTAGCCATTCTATTCCTTTATCTTCTTACAAAAGATCTTTTAGAAATTACTAGCCCAAAAGGATTTTTTGAGTCTCAGGATATCTCAATAGCAGAAAATCTTTCTCAAATTTTCTCAGTTACCTAACAAATATATCTTGCAAACACTATAGAAAATTCCCATGTTATTCATTCAATTGAACAAAATCACTAAAAGAGTGTCATAAACTAAACTTTGACTCACGATGGTATCTACCATACTGTCTTGAGCAAGCCATTTCTCGCCTCTGTTCTTTAGATTTAGATTTCTGCACCTGGTTCTTTTGTTTGATAGCACCAAGACCTTCACCCAAGTTGTCTAATTTCTTTGGGCTCCAGGATACACATAGTGGCTCCTAACAAGAAATGTCCACATCTCAATTCCAGGAACCTGTCAATGTTTCCTTATTCATAAAAGGGATTTTTTGAAGATGTGAGTAAGTTAAGGATCCTGGAATGAGGATTATTCAGGTGGGCATTAAATCCAGTGACAAGTGTCCTATGAGAGAAAGGCAGAGGGAGAATTGAGACACAGAAGAAGCAGAAGCTGAGGGGATGTGGCCACAAGTCCAGGGATGCCAAGAGACACCGGGAGTTAGAAGAGACAAATAAAGAATACTCTCCTGGTTACCCCAGAGGGAGGGTGGCCCAGTAAGATTGTGGACTTCTGGCCACCATAATTGCGAAGAAATTAATTTCTATTGTTTTTCACCACTGACCTTATGACAGTTAGGGAAACCCTAGGAAATGGACACTATCCCCATCTGTACTACAGGTGTGCCCAGAGGTCACTCAGGTCACTCTGTAATGCCACCACATCTAGTGACCCCACCAGGCCAATTCTAGGTGCTTCAACAATTGGCATATAGTCCAGTAGAAACAGATAAGGAGGGCACTCACTCATCTCAGGCCACTAAACTTTCCTAAAATCTCAGCATTCCCATTCCATTCTCCACGGCAGCTGGTACTTCTCTCTATTCTTTCTTTGAACCCTTTCTCCTCTAGCCGTCTTTAGCTTTCTTCTTCCTCTCCATCCCTAAGTCCCTTTAGCCACTATATCAGTAAGAGCTTAAGGAGGGCCCAATTTTGTATCCTGAGTGCTGTGGAGATTTCTACCTCCACAAATGTTAATGTTAATAATAGTAGTAACAGAAACTGGCTGTGTATGGGAGCTGATATGCTAAGTACTTTCTATGTACCATCATTTTGGCCTCCAAAGGCAGGTATGAGGCCCACCATTGTATCTTTGAGGCCCGTAAGTGCTGCCATCTTATTGCACATTTATGTGTGCCTTCCTGAACGATCTGCTTCCTCCAGGAGAACATTTGATTTTAACCAACAGATTGCAGAGAAAACTTTGCATTTTAGGTTTTGTGGCACTATAGGTGATTCCCCTCTCCTCTGCTATATTATCTTTTGCAAACTCTTGACCGAAGCAAGGATCTTGAGAGTGAACTTTTTGCCCACACCTGGATGAGCAGAAGGGAGTCCAGGAGGAGGAGGAGGAGGAGGAAGAGGAAGAGGAGAAGGAGGAGAAGAAATGCAGGGTAGGCAGTTCTCCTAAACCAGCTGTCTCTTGGAGCAAAAGCTTAAATGGGGTTTGCCCCAAGAACATCAGGATTTAGTTTAACTGGGAACTCAAACAAATAGGCTTTTTAGGCAGGGTACTGGAGGGAGAGAAGCACTAACCTAAAGACAATTGACCTGTAGGACCTGTCCCAACAACTGGAGCACCCAAGGGTGGGCAGTGGGAGCTCTCACATTGCCAGTGGGTGTCAGAACTCATTGATTACACATCCTCTCAAGGACCCAGGGCCAGGGCCCCCAGGTGGAAGGGCATCGTGTGCCGTATCTTCCCCCGGATTGCTTTGCCTGCCCTTGCAGCTGGGCTTAGACACCCACTCCGCATGGCTCCACTGTGTCCGCAGATGTTCCAGGTGCCCTGGAGGCTACCCTCAGCTGTGCACACAGTGAATGCTCTTGCTCTTTGCATCCGTACCAGCTCCCTTTTGCTCTCAAAGCAACTTTTCACCTTTATCCCCACCTGTGTCCCTCCAGTCCCCTGAGAGAGACCGCCAGCTTGGCTAAACTGTTTGCGTCGAGTTGCTCTTGGGGCACTTTTTGGTCCCCCTCTGCTTGATCTTCACACATTCCATCTTAGAATTAGCTGTGTCCCCCTCTGACCTTCCCTCCTACCCACGTTCCTAGAGGACAGAGATCGTATTTCAGATACCCGAAGCCCCCCCAGTACTTAGCGCTTGACTTTACATGTAACATACTCAGCAGTTTCCTCTACCAAATGACAATTCTTTTAGTACATACTATATAATAGGAATTCTACAAAGCACTAGCCATACAAACCAGGAGGAAACACACTAGTGGGACTCCTGGTAGACAAGTTTACATCTTAATGAGACAGCTGAGAATATACATGTTTGTGTACATACACGGGAGGGGGGGGGAGTACTGAGATAATGCTAAAAGACAGAAAGGGAATAAATACAGAGACTAAGAGACAATGGGAAGGGATGGTCTGATAGGGTAGACATGGAAGGTTTCTTTGGGGGTGGTGACTGTGTGTGTGTGTGTGTGTGTGTGTGTGTGTGTGTGTGTATGTGTGTGGTACTAGAGATTGAACCCAGGGGCATCTACCTCTGAGCCACACCCCCATCCCTATTTTTTATTCTTTATTTTTTAACGGGGTCTCACTAAGTTGTGGAGGGCCTCATTAAGTAGCTGAGATCCTCCTGTCTCGGCCTCCCAAGTACTCCCATTTTATTTTTTATTTGGGAACAGGGTCTCACAAAGTTGCTGAGGATAGCCTTGAACCTGTGATCCTCCTGTCTCAGCCTCCCAAGTACTGGGATTATAGGTGTGTGCCACCACACCTGGTTGGGTGGTAACATTTAAATTGAGCCTTGAAGGATAGTAAAAAGTCAGCAAGGCCAGCTGCTGTAGGGAGGGAAGGGACATGTTTCTAGAAAAAAAGGACATGGAAGTTTAAAGGAAGTCAAGTGGGCAAGAGCGAAGGTTGTTCAGTGAACTAAAAGGACAACACTGGTGAAACTGGGGAGTTAGAACTGAGTTGACTAGCATCCCCTAAAATCCAGGGCCACCCAGAACCTGAGAATGAGACCATATTTGGAAATAGGGTGGTTGCAGATATAATTTGCTAAAATGAGGCTAGACTGGATGAAAGTGAGCCCTAGTGCAAAAACTCATGTCCTTCTAAGAAGAGAAAACAGATGCAGAGGCAAAGACACCAGAAAAAAGGCCACCTGAAGACAGACTGCAGTTTTGCATCAACAAGCTAAGGGGTGCCAAGGATGAGTGGCCAGCCCCAGAAGCTAAGAAATCTCTTCCCTAGAAGCTTCAGAGAGAGAGACAGAGAGAGACAGAGGGAGACAGAGAGAGGAGAGAGAGACAGGGAGAGACAGAGAGAGGAGAGAGAGGAGAGAGAGAAGAGAGGAGGAGAGAGGAGAGAGAGAGAGAGAGAGAGAGAGAGAGAGAGAGAGAGAGAGAGAGAGAGAGAAGAGAAGAGAAGAGAAGAGAAGAGAAGAGAAGAGAAGAGAAGAGAAGAGAAGAAGAGAAGAGGAGAAAGAAAGAGACCCCACTAACTCCTGGGTTTCATATTTCTAGCCTCCTTTAACCACCAAAACATGACACTTTGTGTACGGTAGTTCTGGGAAACAAATACAGGGGTCCAAATAAAATAAATAAAATAAAATGCTCTGTTTTATTATCAAGAAAATGGAAATCCATCAAAGTGTGCTGGGCTATTACAAGAGCTGACTCCCCCCCCCCACACACATACCAGATTTATGTTTTTAAAAAGGTATATAACGTGAGCGAGGAAAGTCTTCATGCTCAGAACAATTTCCCAGAATTTCCCTCTAAGGTGTCCATACCCCTTGCAATGTAACTGCCTGCTGACCAGGTACGCTGAAGATAAGTCATTGGCGTAACCGTGCCCACCATTAACCGCTGGAGGTTTCACAATATTTTCTATGTATAAGTAAACAGGGTCCTACTTCTGCATTTTGAATTTAGCTCCTTTTCCCCCCAGAGACAGGGTGACAGCATGTGTGATCCCCAATCCCTCTCCCTCTGGACCCTTTCTGAGCTAATGGAAAACAGCACACACTTCAAAGTCACACTAATTAATGCTCATGTTGGCTCTGCTGACAATGCTTATTTAGGGATGGAGAGCATGTTCTAATTCTCCACACAATCCTCAGTGTGAGCCTAAAATAAAAATAAAAAAAATAAAATAAAAATGGACAACTGCATTCAGGTTCCTAATTAGAGTCTGAATTAAGTGACTTGTGAATGCTGACTGGCATTTAGGGAAAATTCACAATTCAAGAGAAAAAAATGGTCACCTGGGGAAACAGGGCTGAGTCTAGAAGATTTTGGAGAACACAGCTGTACCTAGCTTGATAGAATTTAGACTTCTCAGCTTTGCTTAAGAGTCATTTCCTTTTTTAACAAATGGTGGATTCACTCATGGTACTCATCCATTTAAGATAAAGTTTCCTGGTTAGAAATTTGAACCTCATTACTTACCTATCATCACAAGGATTTTGAATGGCAGCAACAATGGTGTGCCACCTACTCAACCAAGCGATACATATTCGTTGTGTCACTTAAGGAAAATGGGCACCATTGATCATGATGTCATTTATTGGCATAATCTTGATTGGTAATTTATATACATTATATCATACAAGCTTATCATTTTAGGGTGGTAGGTTTGAGTATGAACTCGGAATCCAAAACCTTGGGTTTAAAATCTGGTTCTGCAACTTTGTAGCTCAGTAGCTTTGGTTAGTTCTGATCTCTTTAAAATTCAGTTTCCTCACCTAGAAAATGGAAAGGAAATAATAAAAGTGCCCACCTTATAAGGATCTAATGAAACCATATAAATACAACATTGCCTATAATAATGATTATGTTGGCAAAAACTACAATGATAATTATACTACCGTTTTTTTCTTTTGGTACTGGGATTGAATCCAGGGACTCTCTACCTGAAGGTGACATCCCCAGCCCTTTTCATTTTTTGCTCTGAAACAGGGTCTCGCTAAGTTGCTGATGGCCTCACTAAGTTGGTAAGGCTGGCCTCAAACCTATGATCCTCCCATCTCAGCCTTGCAAGTACTAGGATTACAGGTGTGTGCCACAATGCCTGGCTCTATACTAACAATTTTGTAGCACTTAATATATATGAGGAGTTCTTTTTATACACAGATGTTATTATCATTCCTACTTAGCAGGTGAGAACATTGAAAAGCAGAGAGGTTAAGAAAATTCTTTTTTGTCATGTAGCTAAAATATGATAGAGCTGGGGCTTAACCCATTAATATTAGGTGTTGTTAGTGTTCTTCTAGAGTTATTACTATAGTGTTTTGCATAAAGTACACGCTGAATAAATATCTAAGGATTGATAAATTATAGGCAGTATATTCATACCAAAAAAGAAACTTGAACTTTGCCTAATGATCTCCACTTATATTTGATTTGGCTAAAACAATTGGTTCCTTTTTTTCCTCCACTGAATTCAGCAGAGATAGGTTCCACTTTGATTCTCAGTGTTTGATCAATCTGAGCAGAAAGCTTTTCCTAGCTGGCATTTAGGAAAGATGATATCAACTGAAGATACACATTTAAATATCCATATCCATACATCAAAGCTCAGGTAAAGATCAACTTCTTCCTAGAAACTTTCTCATTTGGAGTCCTACAGAGGCCTCACTGCTTGGTCTTTCTTCCAGGGTGTGTGTGTGTGTGTGTGTGTGTGTGTGTGTGTGTGTGTGTGTGTTGCTGAAATTGAACCAAGGAATATCCTACCTCCAAGCTATACCCCCAGTCCTTTTTATTTTTTGTTTTGAAACAGGGTTTTGCAAGGTTTCTGAGAGTCTTGCTACATTGCTGAGGCCGTCCTTGAATCTGTAATCCTCCTGTTTCAGCCTCCCAAGTACTGGGATTGCAGGCATGTGTCATCATGCCTGCCTCTCCCACTTCTTATTACATAGGTGTGTAATGCAGAATTTTCTGGACCTTTGTTGCACTTCAATGCTTTAGAACCTTGGCTAGCCCTCAGAATTTCCTAGTGTTCTTTCCAGGAGTTCTTGGGAAAGTTGAACATACACTTTGCAACTCTAGCCTCCTCAATTTCTTTTTTTTTCTTGCTTTAAAATATTATATTTGAATCTTTTTGATAAAACAAGGTACCTGCACAAAACAAAAATATAATGATCTACTGTATTATCCCCAAATTGGCCAGTATTTTTTGCCAATGAAGTAGACAAGGGCTCATAGCTTAATACAGGAAGACACAAGTTCCTAGGATCTGCCCAACATCAGATAGAGGATGTCCTATGTGCCAGTAAAATCCATAGCTACCAGGGGAAAAGGGCCTTCTCGATTTCTATAGCCCATGACTCCAATGGTGATATATTCAACCAGAACCCCAGAGGCCAGGGTCCTCTTTGTGAACATTGATTCTCTGCCCACAGAGCTTTCAAACATACAAACCCCACTGGAGGCGAAAGCGATGCACCTTCCCTGTAGGAATCCTGCTACTGACCCCCGCAATTCCTGACTTTAACTTGCCTCTTTGATCTTGTGGAAGTTCCCCTTATGTTACCACCTCACAAAGCCCTTCACATATGCGCTGCTTCTGCCTCTGCAGCATGCAGCCCTGCTGGCCTCAGACTGCACACAAGCTGAGCAGCTGGCAGATGTCACCTCTTTTCTTTAATCGCTCTCATCTCACATGGCAATCACTTATTTATTTTGTGAGATTTTGGCCTAATGTCTTTCTTCCCCATTGGATGATAAACTTCATGAGGGAATGGTCTGAATATATCTTGTTCAGCCTCTGGTAGTCACAGTAGTATCACCTTGAACATAGTAGTACTCAGCAAACCTGTGTTGAGTAAATGACTATTTTGTTCACCTGACCCCTCCTCTCCAGGAACAAAAGAAAGGAAAACAAAAGCTCCCACCCTAAATCAATCCCTGGTAGTAAGAGCCCAATCACACATCCTGGCCCCTGGGGATATCCACCTTGAAGTTCTACATCAATGGGCTAGAGTCCAAACCTGGATTCCAAGTGCAGGTTGCGACTTGAGTTAGGAGATGCATAGCCACTGTCTTGGGCAACCTTCTCACTGCCATAATCCAAAACAACCGATCATACAACTTAAAGGAAGATTTGCTTGTCACAGCTGTTTTGGAGATTCCAGAGTTCGGGCTATGTGAGGCCAGGTTGTGGAGTGCAGGGCATGCTGGCGGGAAGCAGAGAGAAGGAGAGAACAAGGCTGTGCTCAGGCATCGTGGGGGAAGGAGGTGCATGAGCAAGCAAGCATGGGGAGTCAAAGACACAAGCAGAGCCCCTAAGGCCACGCCCCCAGGAGCTCCAGACACAGGTCACCTGCCTAGGTGACCACACAGTAAATCCATCTGATTGGATTTATCCACTGACAAGATTACAATCCTCAAGACTTAATCACATCAACTCTGAAGATTCATACAAGGGACATTCTATATCCAACCATAAGAGCCACATGGTCCTTCCAAACAGACTGGAAGCTTCGGAGTTGGGAACAATGCCTTCCTCATCTTAGCCCCTCCTACCTTGCCTAGCACAATACCTTGCAAGAAGATCTGCCCAAGAAATATTTATCGGATGGTCTAGGTGGATTCTGGCCAGCACAGCAGAGTCCCCGCCCACCTGCTCAAGACCAGCCATTTCTGTGGAGAAAGTGCTTGAGTCGTGCAAGGGATCTCTGCGGCACTGTTTCCCTTGAGCTTGCCTGCCTGGACAAGGTTCACACCATGTCCACATAAGGTGCCAAGAAACTATCTGCTTAAAATGCAGACGGGCCATAGAAAGTCCCAAATACATGGAGAGGAATACGTCATGACTTCCTCCTAACACATCAGGCAAGGGGTAAGCCAACGGCCTCCTGATTTGCCCTAATTTGTAGAGACAGAACAAAAATATCTAGCTTAGTGGTCTGGGGCTTTTTCCTTAGATAATGTCAGGCCACAAACTCATTCCTAAATGAAAGCCAGGAACATGCCTAACTCACAATTATAGCTGGTTTTCAAGTCAGCCTGTACCAGTGGTTTTAAACTGGGGACAATTTTGTTCCCTAGAGAACATTTTCTATGCTCATTACTGGGGAAGTTCTACTGGTAACTAAATGGGATAAAGCCAATGATCTAGCTAAACATCCTACAATAAATGCTCAGAATAGCATTCTTAACAACAACAACAACAAAAGTCATCAGTACTGAGATTAAGAAGCCCTGGGCTGAAGAAGCTCAATAACATGCAGAGCAAAGGAAACTGCTAAGTTCACACAAAGAGCCTGGAGCCTACTGCTAAAACATTTGAGCTCTGCCCCCTTTCCTCCAGCCTATGCCACTTGCTGCAAGGGCTCTGCTGCCCTAGCTACAGCCTTCTGCATGTTGAGAGTACACTGGGTGTGGGGGCGGGGGCAGCTTAGTTTCAAACTTGCAATCACCCCTGTGACATGATTCAGAGTCCCTGAGTGGGGAAGGGGTTTCTTCTGCCTGACTTTTCCTTCCTTCCTTCCTTCCTTCCTTCCTTCCTTCCTTCCTTCCTTCCTTCCTTCCTCCCTCCCTCCCTCCCTCCTTCCCTTCCTCCCTTCCTTCCCCTTCTTCTTTCTTTTCTTTTACTTTCTTATCTTTTCTCCCTCAATTCCTCCTTCCCTCCCTCCCTTCTTTCTTTCTTTTTCTTTTGGTACTAACAATTGGACCCCTGGACATTCTACCTCCAAGCTACACACACAATCATTTTAATTTTTTTACTTTGAAACAGGGTCTCACTAAGTTGCTAAGGGCCTTGCTAAGTTGCTGAGGCTGGCCTCTAGCCTGCGATCCTTCTGTCTCAGCCTCCTAAGGACTGGGATTACAGGCATGCACCACCACACTTGGCACTTCCCATCTTTCTCTTGCTGAGCTCAAGGGAGAAGAATCAATTTCTCTCCAGTTCCACCCTTTTCATCCCTCTTTCCCATTCCAGAAAAAGGCAAGAAGGGAACAACTAGGGGCCAACAAATGTCATGCTCAGCTGTTTGCTCAGGGGGAAGGCACTGCTTCCCACTGACTCTCTCTCCCGTACGGACTCCCTGGGCAGCCTTCATCTGCCATGCCTTCTTCATGGCGTATCCTGCTCTAGGAGGTTTTCTTTTTTTTTTTTTTTTTTTGCGGTACCGGGGATTGAACTCAGGGGCATTCTACCTCCGAGCTACACCCCCAGCCCTATTTTTTATTCTTTATTTTGAAACCGAGTCTCACTAAGTTACAGAGTGCCTCACTAGGTAGCTGAGGCTGGCCACGAACCCGGATCCTCCGGTCTCAGCCTCCCGAATGCTGGGATTACAAGCGTGCACCACCACGCCCGGCTTCTAGGAGGTTTTCTTGGTACACCTGGCATGGTGGGTTTGTAACCAGCTGGCTTGGGTTTGAAGAAGTATACAACCTTAGACCTCCCAACCTCAGTTTTTCCTTTTATGCAGAAGGAAGATGCTGTGGCCAACCAGGTTGTGCTACCTACATGAACAACCACACCATCACCTGCTACTGACCATTAGCTCAATGAACATTGTCCATGAGGAATATCACGGGCCAGAAACTGTACTAAGTGCTTTATATAGCATCTGATCGAATTTTTTTTTTTGGAGGAGTATATTAAAGCACAGAAAGAGATACTTATTCAAGATTTCAAGATCTCACAGCTTGTGGGTGGTGGAATAATTTAAGCCTGGCAATCCCACCATTGAGCTCCAGTTAAATGATGTAGAAAAAAATGAGCTCCCGGATAGTAAGTATGAAAATTCTAGAACCCCCTGCCATGTTTTGTGTTTTATTCATTTAACATTTATTAATCATCTCTTTGTTTCTTCACTTAATTTAATATTTACTGAGTACCTCTTCTGTGGGAGAGACTGTGTTAGAGGTCAATGCCAGAGTTTCTTCAATACTGTCCCTGTGGGATTTGCAGGGAAGCAGTGATCAAATTTCTGACACCAGCCCTTGACTCAATCTACTAAGCCTTGCGGGTCTCCTGAGACCAAAGGCTCAAATTCCTAACAAAAACAAGATGGAAGAGAAATAGAAAACTAAACCAGAATAAATTCAAATGATCTGTACCCATATCTATCTATGCACAGGGATGAGTAGATGTATTTGATCAAATCACCTCTGTAATGGAAAAGGGTAACATGTGCTCACTACCTTCTCAGGCAATCTTTTATATCTTGATCAAAATCTCCTTTATACTGTTTCTTATAGCATGTACTCCTCTTTCTTAGCAATTGTCCAATCTTGATCATATACTCGTGTGTGTGTGTGTATGAAATATGTTCTCATGTTTTTACTCGACATTCAGTCCCCATGTCTACACCCAGGGGGTACATAGAATGCTTTCTAAACATCATCCAATGAATGAACTTGAGTTCCTACTGTGTGCTGGTCCCTGAGCAAGGCACTCTGCACACCTCATCTCATCATGGGAGCACTCCTTGGTATCAACATTGTCCAGAAGCAACAGCAGGCTTAGGAGCCCGCAGTCATATGGGTTCTAACCCAGGATTATCTTGACCAAAGTTCCATGTCTCTTTAGTATCAGAGTTTGAAAACTAGATATTTGCAAGTCTGCAGTTCTCTGGTAGAGAGTGTGATCAGCAGTTAAGCCTGTGGGCTCCAGATTTTAGCCTGCTTGTGCTTAAACCCTGCCTCTATCACTTCCTAGTTGTAGGACTTAGCAGGGGTGCCTGCTTTGTGACTCAGTTTCCTTATATATAAAATAGAAATAAAACCCAAGTACCTTGTAATGTTGTTGTGAGAGATACTTGTCTATTTGTAAAGCACTTAGAATAATGCCTGGCACATTGGAGAGTTCTGTGAATTACACATAGTAGGCTTTATTCTTCTTTGGAGGAAGAGGAGCTTTAAAGATCAGGTGTCATTGTTTACATATTAAATTTAGATTACGTACATTGAACATCCGAACCTGATAGTAAATATTAAAATGTAAATGCTGATGATTACGATAATGAGGCAGTAATTAATATTAATGAGCATCTCCTACATGGCAGTTCTTCAACATATCCATGTGAAACTATCACGGGTATTTAACAGCATCTTGTAAATTTAACTGTCTTGTTAGATCTGAATTAAGTGCGTCTTAAAGAAACGATTTAGATCATTGCCGAGGTTTTAAATTGCTTATGATAGAAGTTGAACCAGAGCTGCCTGCGATGCTGTTGATTTGTGGTTTGGCACAGGCATACGGACATTTCTGGGTGACTACACTAACTAGGTCGCACCTGCCTAGGAGGGCCGCCTGGGATTCACCCAAACTCCAGAGCCAGAAACCTGTCCGCTGCCTGCCAGGGCCCCAGGTACAGTGAAATATAAGGCACTTAAGAGCATTTACACAGTGTTTACGGCAGCTCTGAGAGCCCCAGAGGATCTCGCTGTCCTGTCTGTGTTTGGCAGCTGTGTGTGTATGTGAGCAGATGGCGCCAGGTTTCAGATGGGGAGTATATTATTCAGGGCTCTCCAGAGAATAGAACCAATAAGGGTGTGTGTGTGTGTGTGTGTGTGTGTGTGTGTGTGTGTGTGTGTGTGTGTGTGTGTGTGTGTATTCTGAGGACTGGTTCACTTGACTATGGAGACTTATAGGTCCCATGATCTGCCCTCTGCAAGCCCCAGGAAAAGCCAGTGGATTAGTTTCAATCCAAGTCCAAAGGCCCAAGAACCAGAAAGACCAAAAGGTATTAGCCTTAGTCGGAGGGCACGGGACGACTGATATCCAGCTCAAGCAATTTGGCAGGGGGAGTGAAATTTCTTTTCTTCTGCTTTTTGGTTCTATTCGGCCCCTCAACAGACCAGATGAAATCCATCCTCATTGGGGAAATCTATCTGCTTTACTTCGTCCACTAATGCAAATACTGATCTCTCCCAGGAACATCCTCACAGATACCCACAGAAATAATGTTTAATTAAATAGCAGGACATCTTGTGACCCAGTCAAATTGATAGGTAAAATTTTAACCACCAAAGGGGGATTTCGTGCGAAGGTAGTTGCAAATCAGATCACACTTCCCTGGCATGAAGGTCAACTGCCCAACTTTGTCCCCTAAACACAGACAGTCAGGATGGGATCACCCGGCAGAGTTCTGGAGCACAGCCAGGTGCTGCCACCTCCCCGTAAGAGGAAAACACGGGATGACGGAGAGACACACAATATCCTCCAGAGCAGAGGAAATAAGGTGAGATTCAGGGGGAAGAAATGCCAGGCCAGAGTGGGTGTTTCTCTTCACTGTGTCTTTCAGAGAATTGTCCAAGAGAGAGCCTGGGAGGATGAAGTCTCTTCTCTAAGGGTGATGGAGAGAACAATTTTGAAAACAATGGACTATACTCCAGTCACCTGTCCGGCATTTGACTAACATCTCCTTAAACCCACTCTGCACCCTGTTTGCATGGGTCCTACTACTGTAGCCATTTGGAGGAACATGGAGGAGAGGCAGTTTGAATAACTTGTCCCAGCTCTCTCGGCTGCCAGTGGCAGAGTCCAGATTTGCATGTCGGCAATCTGTATTCTGAACCTATATGCTCTACAGGCTTCTAGAATTCACCATGCCTTTTTCTGGTATTTCTGGCAACAGAACACTCTGCTACCCTTCTGTTAGCACAGGGAGATTTTTTTTTTTCTTACTTCATGAAGCAGTTCAGTAGCTTGCAAGTGAGATTAGCTCCATTTTGGAGAGAAAGAAAAGAAAAGAAAAAAAGAAATAGGGAAAAAATTAGAGAGATGCACAGTTCAACTCAGTAAAATGGAGAATCTAGCAACAAATTAGAGCCACAATAGAAAACAATACATACAGCTGTTTAGAAAGAATGGGCAGTTCTCTAACACCAATATGGAAATTTCAAGACAAAGAAACAAGGGCCAGAAGTATGTGCATCCTTGTTCCTAGCATGTCTCCCAAATAAAATTGACATGCATGCTTTACAAATGCGCAGACCTTGCTGGGAACAGTGGTTGCCTCTGGCAAAGAAACTAGTGGGAAAAGGGAGACTTGATTTCCATTCTAAAAAACTTTATTTTTTGTCTTTTGAATTTTGTGCCATTAAAATTTGAGGTTAGGACTAGACTGGGCTTGTGTTTTGAGGTAGGAAAGCAGAAAGGGAATACTCAAATAGACATTGAAGATAGCACAGAGCACAATCAGACAGCAGCGATGGTGTAAAGAATACTGTGGAAAGATTAGGTGTGGACTCTTTTTTTTTTTTCTTGTACTGGGGGTTGAACTCAAAGGGCATTCTATGTTTGAGCTCCACTGCCAGCCCTTTTTTTTTTTTTGCTTTGACCTTTCTAGTGAATCTGATTCTGTGCCTTTGCCATCCCTGGCAATGGTAATTTTACCATATTCCCTGTGAGGACAATCCTTGGATACACATGACATGTCAAGAGCTCAGGGTATCCTGGACCATGAGCATGGCCTTGTGACCAAAAGCCTATGAAGAGAAACTTGACTTTGGGTATTCTGTTTTTGGTAATCACTTATCCTTTAAGAGACCCCCCAAACCTGTTTATTATCATCTCCTCCAGCCCTAGTCACATTCCCTTTTTTTTTTTTTTTTTTTTTGCGGTACTGGGGATTGACTCAAAGCCATTCTACCTCCGAGCTATACCCCCAGCCCTATTTTTTATTCTTTATTTTGAAACAGGGTCTCACTAAGTTGCTAAGTTGTGGAGCGCCTCACTAGGTAGCTGAGGCTGGCTGTGAACCCGGATCCTCCGGTCTCAGCCTCCCGAATGCTGGGATTACAAGCGTGCGCCACCACGCCCGGCACCTTTTAATCAGTTTTAAATAAGCTGTTGGCTACATCTACGTGGATCCCTCTCTCTGGATACTCTGCCCTGCACTCTTGGCAGGCCGGCGTGCTTCCTAATAAGGCATTTTCAGGAAGACTGTCCCTGACTATTTTCTTGAGGCAGACTTTCCATTGCTCTCTGGTGCATTGATTCATTTATGTGTTAGTTTCCCAGGGCTGTCATAATAAAGAACCACAACATGAGTGGTGTAAAGAGGAAACGTTTCTTGTCATTCCTATGGGCTAGAAATAAGTTTGGGATTAAGGGGGTGTGGACAGGATGGAACTCTTCTGAGGCCCACGCAGGAGCACCTATCCTGTACCTCTCCCCGGGTTCTGGTGGCTACTGGAAATCTTTGGCTTTCATTGGCTTGCAGAAGTATCACGTGACCTCTGCCTTCACCTTTACCCAGTGTTACACCTGTCTGTGGCTCTATATCCAAATTTCCCCTTTTTGTAAGGACATCAGATCTACTGGATTCATTTTTCTTTCAATTAGAGTTCAATAAAGTTCTTTTTTTTCTGTAAAGGTTAAAGAGTAAATATTCTAGGCTTTGTAGGTTTCCTTTGGTCTCTATAGCCATGGCCTCCTTTGGCATGGACGATTTTAATCCATTATTTTATTTCAGAGTATCCATCTATGCCCATTAGTGAGATAGCCAGTGGTTTTATGTTTGTTTTGTTTTTGTCTCTTACTGTGAGAGTCTGGTTTTGATTTCAAGGTTATATTAGCTTTATATATTAATTGGAAGTCTTCTTTCTTGTTCTAGAACAGTATGATCATGATATTATCTGTTCCATGAACATATAACTCACCTGAAAACTGCCTTGGTATATACAGAAAGGATTGGGGCTGAAGGAAAGAGAGATACATTTAAAACTATTAATTCAAGCTGGGTGTGGTGGCGCACGCTTGTAATCCCAGCATTTGGGAGGCTGAAACCGGAGGATCCGGGTTCGCGGCCAGCCTCAGCTACCTAGTGAGGCACTCCACAACTTAGTGAGACTCGGTTTCAAAATGAAGAATAAAAAATAGGGCTGGGGGTGTAGCTCGGAGGTAGAATGCCCCTGAGTTCAATCCCCAGTACTGCAAAAAAAAAAAAAAAAAAAAAAAAAAAACCTATTAATTCTATTTCCTTTAATGATTATGATATATGATTGGATATTAGACCTTTTGGCTTCCTAATTATCATATGTCTTTTCTAATTTTTTTCTTGAATCAGGTTGGATAATTTGGGCTTTTCCGGCATTGATCAGGTTCTTTAAAGATTTTAAAATGAGTGAACTAAAGCTGTACGTAATATTCTATACTTGTTTTTAACCTCTACAGTATTTTCTCTTTCTCTGATCAACATCGCTAGGAGTATGTCTGGTTTGTAAGTCTTCTCAAAGAACCGACTATTGACTTTTTATCATACCTTTTACCTTGGGTTCATCAGCTCATATTTAGATTTTTAATTATTTTCCTACCACTGCACTAGTTCTCTTGTTTATTTAATTTGACTTCTTTCATAACATGAGAATTTCTGGCATTAATTTTCCTTCCAAGTTTAATAATTTGATATAACCATTTTGATTACTTTCAGTACTAAATATCTTAAATTTATATTCTTTTTTGACCTATTTATATAGCTGAATATATGCTTTTTATATTTATGAATATATGAAAGTTTTAAGTTATTACTATTGATTAATAATTTAAGTGTTCTAATTAAATTAGTTGATACTGATACCAACTCTTTAGTACTTATTGAGATTTATGTTTAGTGCATGTGCAATTTTATACATGTCTGTGTGTGCTTAAAGATAATGCCTATTCTCTAATTTGAGACTGGTTTCTCTATGTGTCCATTTCACTAAGCATGCTAAATGTCTTATTCAATTTTTTTTTGTATTCTAGTTATATTTTCATATGATTGATCTCACAATCAGAAAGCAATGCTCATCTCCCATCAAGATAGTGTTTTTTGTTGTGATTCTATAAATTTGTTTTACATGTTATGATTGTCCTTAGATGCATGAAAATTTTAGATTTCCTGATAGATTACAACTTTCATGAATATTGTGAGCCTTTACCCATCTAATAATAACTTCGCTTTCATGTCTATTTCACATAATGCTATTCTTGCTATGTAAATGTTTTCTGGTTAGAATTTGTTCGGTAAGTTTCTGCATATCCTTTTACTTTCAATCTTATTATGTCCTTAATTTTTAAAACAGGTTCAAATTGGTTTGAGTAATTTTAATCCAGTATGTTAATCGTGTTTCTCAAATTCTTGTGATTTGATACATTTTGATGTATTTGATCATCTTTTTCAGTACTTTCCAGTTAAACATTTTCTCTTATTTTTCTATTTTCTGTCCTCTACTGAGTTGGACATGATTCAATGTATTTTCTTCTTTTTATTGATCATTCTTAAAAATTTACCATGCATATTTAACTAAACTGGAGTTACTCCTATGGAACTTAGAATTCTTTAATTCTGATCACTACACTGGTCTGCCACCAGCCTTATCTGTCTTTCTGGTTGTTGCACAGGATTTAATTCTATTTTTATTTGTATTATCCCTAGATCAAATGGCATTATTGTTCTCTCATAGAATCAATTTTGCTTAGATTTCTCCAAATGTTTTAAAAATACTTTGCTCAGCATTTCCTTTCTCCCTAGTTTTTTTCTACTAGTTTCATTTCTTTACTAATTTTTTTTACAAAGGTCTCTTAGTAGTTAAGGTCTTTTTGTCTTTGTCTGAAAATGTCCTTATTTTTGGTCTTACTCTTAAATAACACTTTATCTGGATATATACCTGAAGTGAAAAGGTATTTTTCTCTAGCACTATTTTCCCCATCTACTGTTTTAACAATGAGAAGTCTATCAGTATAACTGTTATTTTTTTTTTTTTTTGGAAATAATTTATATTTTCCATAGGATATTCTTCTCAGGTTTTTATTATTCTGAGTTTTATTTTATGTCTAATATAAACTGGATTTAACTCTCTGAATTGCATCTTAATATAACAATGTCTTTACTTTCTCTCATTTTTTTCTTTTTTCCCTCTGTCTCTTCTCTATTTCTTTTAGCACAGATCCTCCTGCCCCCTTTAAAAATAGTTTCTATCTCAGCCAGGTATGGTGGCACACACCTGTAATCCCAGTACTTAGAAGGCTGAGACAAGAGGATTGCCAGTTTGAGGCCAGCCTCAGAATTTAGCAAGACTCTGAACAACTTAGCAGGACCCAGTTTTGAAACTTAAAAATTAAAAAAGGCTGGGAGTGTAGCTTGAGGTAGAACACCCTGGGTCTAATCCCCAGTGCTTCCCCCAAATTTTTATCTCATTTACCCACTGTTCTTTTTTATAAGGGAGCATTTTTTTTTTTTTTTTTTTTTTTTTTTTGCGGTACTGGGGATTGAACTCAGAGGCGTTCTACCTCTGAGCTACACCCCCAGCCCTATTTTTTATTCTTTATTTTGAAATCGGGTCTCACTAAGTTGCGGAGTGCCTCACTAGATAGCTGAGGCTGGCCGCGAACCCGGATCCTCCGGTCTCAGCCTCCTGAATGCTGGGATTACAAGCGTGCGCCACCATGCCCGGCTAAGGGAGCATTTTTTTTAATAACTACATTCCATTTCAGGTCTTCTCCAGTCCCTATATCTATTCTATTCTGTTAACATACCAATTTGTTTTAAAAAAGTAACTGTAGTTTTTTGATTCTAGAAATTCTACTTGGTTCTTCTTGAAAATATCCAGTCATTTTCAATAGACTATTTTTTTATATTTTTAATTTCTTTCTTATATTTTTCATCATTCAAATTTCATAGAGTTTGACAGTTCCACTTTGTGAAATTCTTTAATTCTGATATCTGTTGGGTTAAATCTCATTCTTGACCAATTGTCTTCACATTTTTTTTTTCAGCTTTACCATTCTGAATGCAGAATATTCTTTTCAAGAAATTCTAGAGCTTTGGCTTTAGCACTGAAATCTGATGTGAGTTCCTTTTTTTTAAAGATTATTTTCCATGGTTCAAAGTGCTTTTCTAAATGGATAGCCAGTCTTTCTAGCACCATTGGTAGAAAAGACCATCTTTTCCCTGTTGAATTAAGTTAGCTTCCATATCAAAAGCCAGTTGGTCACATATGTGTGTCTGTTTCTGGTTCTCTATGCTGTTACACTGATCTCTGCGGCCAGTGTATGGTCTTACTATACTGTGCTGATGATGGCAATTTCACAGTAAGTCTGTGCCAGGCAGTATAAGTTCTCCAACTCTGTTCTTTGTTTTTAGATTTTTGTTGTTGTTGCAAAGACTTTGCATTTTCTTTTTTGCAGTACCAAGGATTGAACCCCAGGGCATTCTACCTCCGGGCTACGCGCCCCCAGTCCTATTTTTTATTCTTTATTTTTTGAAACAGGGTCTCACTAAGTTGCATAGGGCCTCACTAAGTAGCTGAGGCTGGCCACGAACCCGGATCTTCTGGTCTTAGCCTCCTAAGTACTGGGATTACAAGTGTGTGCCACCATGCCCGGCTGACTGCATTTTCATATAAACTTTAGAATCATCTTTTTAATTTCTATAATAAACTCTGCTAGACCATTCATTGGAATTGCAGAGAACCTATAAGCTAATTTTGATGAAATTGATATCTTAACAAAAACGAGCCTTCCACGCCATGAATTTCATTTAGTTTTCTATGTATTTAGTATTTTTTTTAAAGAGAGATTCTCACTATGTTGCACAGACTGGTCTCAAACTATCGTCCTGCCTCAGCCTGCTGAGTGCTTTAGTACCTAGGATTACAGGTGTACACCAACATGCTTCCTACCAGCAGTTTTGTAGGTAACACACTTTGTTCTTTGTTTAATGGATTTTTTTTTGATGCTTGTAAATTCTATTTTAAATTTTGTTTCTAATCATTTATTTCAGTTTATGAAAACAAAATAATTTTTACATATTTACCTTGTGACCATCTTAAAGTCCTAGTATCTTTTTTCGAAAAAAAAAATTTATATGCACAATGTTTTCTGTGACTAATGATCTTTATCTTTGTTCCTTGGTAGGTAATACATCTTTTTTCTTCTGGATGCTCTCAAGATGTTTTGTTTTATCACTGGTTTTTAGTAATTTAATTATGATGTGTTTCATTGTGGTTTTCCCCTATGTGTATCCTAGCTGGAGTTTTATTGAACTTGTTAGATTTAAATAGCTTAATAATTTTCATTAATTCTGAAAAAATTTCAGCCATTATTACACCAAAACATTTTTTTCTTCAGCATTCCCCCTTCTAAAATCCAACAGTCAGTTGACTTATACTGCCCCAGGGTTCTAGGTCTGTTTTTTTTTTCTTTTCTCTCCATCATTTTCTTTCTTTCTTTGCTTTACTCTGTCTTTATGCTCACAATATCCTGCAATATGTGAGTATTTCTTCATGTAATTCAAGTGGATTTTTTTTTTTGGCTTAAATAAATACGTTTTTTTTTTTTTTTAATTTTAGAAACTACATTTGGCTCTTCCTTCTAACTTCTATTTCTCTCTTCACTGTGTTCGTTTTCCTATAAATCACCAAGAATAATTATAGTAGCTATTTTAAAGTTCTTATCTACTAATCCCATTACCTCTCTCATTTCTGAATTTGTTTCTATTGACTGATCTTTTATCCTTAGATGTGGGCCACATTTTTTTTGCTTCATTGCAAATCTCATACAGTGTAACTGGATGCGGGGCTAGGCATGGTGAGTTTTACACAACGTTGAGTATCTAGATTTCATTCATTCCTTCATCCATTCATTATTTATTTTTGTCTTCTATTAAAGAGCTTAGACCTTGTTCTGGCAGTTGGGTAAGTGATTTGTAGATCAAATTGATCTTTAAAATCATGTGAAGAGTCAAGTTTTCCTAGTGTAAATTTTTACGCAGTGTCTGGGTAGCCTGGCCATTGAGTTGTGTACAGCCCGATTCTTAAAGGGTTGCTACTGAGCGCCCTTGGTGTCTAGCAGTTTGCTCTCTACTGTGACTCTTCAGAATTTAAAGGTTCTTCAGCCCTGTGCTAGCTCAATGAATTGAGTGGCTTATGGTCCCAAGTTTTCCTTTGGCCTCATGGAATTTTGTACTGCACACGGGCAGTGTAGCATTCAACAAGAGAAACAGAGGGAACCTTAAGCAATTTTCTGGAGCTCTTTCTCTGAATAATTTTCTCTGCTCTGGTACCACCAACCTGTATGTTCTAGTAACCTTAGCCTTTCTAAGCCCCTGTTTCTGTCTTCCTAAAACATTGAGTCGGCTATACCCTCCTAATCATCAGGGAAACGCAAATGAAAACCACAATAAGATATCACCACAAGTAAAGGTGACAATTATCGAGAAGATTAAAGATAGAAAATGGTGGTGAAGATATAAAGAAAAGGAAACCCGCCGGGCGTGGTGGCGCACGCTTGTAATCCCAGCATTTGGGAGGCTGAGACCGGAGGATCCGGGTTCACGGCCAGCCTCAGCTACCTCGTGAGGCATTCCGCAACTTAGTGAGACTCGGTTTCAAAATAAAGAATAAAAAATAGGGCTGGGGGTATAGCCTGGAGGTAGAACACCCCTGAGTTCAATCCCCAGTACCACAAAAAAAAAAAAAAAGAAAAGGAAACCCTGGAGACCATTGTTGGGAATATACATTAGTATAGCCACTGTGGAAAACCTTATGGAGGTTCTGTGAATCATCAAGATTCTCTGATCCAGAAATTAGACTTCTGGGCATATATCCAAAGGAAATGAAATCAGTATGTGAAGGGACATCTGCACTGCCATGTTCATTCCAGCACCATTCACAGTAGCCACGCCCAGTGGGTAAGGGGAAAGTACATACATACAATGGACTACTATTCAGCCATAAAAAGGAAAGAAGGTCTGTCATTTGCAGCAAAATGGATGGAACTGGGCAATAGGATTTTAGGTGAAAGAGGCCTTATATGGAAAGACAAGTACAGCATGATCTCACTCATATGTAGAATCTAAAACAGGTTATCTCATAGAAGAGTAGAATACTGAGGCCAGTGGGGGTAGTAGAGAGATGGAGAAATGCTCATTGGTGGGTATTGAGTTACAGATAGATAGGAGCCAGAAGTTCCAGGATGCTATTGCACAGAAGGGTCACTGTGGATAATAATAATGTACTGTACATTTTTTAAAAAACTAGAAGAAGGTGGGTATGGTGGGACACATCTATAATCACAGGTCTTGGGGGGCTAAGATAAGAAGATCATGGGTTCGAGGCCAGTGCACAGAAACATAGTGAGACCCTGTTTCAAAATAAAAAATAAAAGGGGATGTAAGCCGGGCGTGGTGGCGCACGCTTGTAATCCCAGCATTCGGGAGGCTGAGACCGGAGGATCCGGGTTCGCGGCCAGCCTCAGCTACCTAGTGAGGCACTCTGCAACTTAGTGAGACCCGGTTTCAAAATAAAGAATAAAAAATAGGGCTGGGGGTATAGCTCGGAGGTAGAATGCCCCTGAGTTCCATCCCCAGTAC
>PVLC010005792.1:7283-19240 GCA_004027655.1 Graphiurus murinus | reverse complement strand
GGGGATGTAGCTTAGATATAGAATGTCCCTGGGTTCAATCCTCAGTACCAAATAAATAAATAAATAAATAAATAAATAAATAAATAAATACATACATACATACATACATACATATGGCCTGGGGGTGCAGCTCAGATATAGTTGTAACTGGGTTCAATTCTCAGTATTTAAAAAAGATTGTGAAAGTTTTCATCACAAAGAAATGATAGATGGCCAGGCAAGGCGGTATACACCTGTAATTTCCAGTACTTGGGAGGCTGAGACAGAAGGATCACAAGTCTGAGGTCAACCTCAACATTTTAGAGAGACCTTCCACAACTTAGTGAGACCTTGTTTCAAAATAAAATAATACAAAGGGATGGGGGGGGGGTGTAGCTCAGAGGTAGAATGCCCTTGAGTTCAATCTCCAGCACTGAAGAAATATAAAATGTCTGAAGAGATAGATATATTGATAGATATGATAAATATGTTGATTTAAACATTGTAACATTGCACAATGTATACATGTTATGAAATACTGATTCAAGTATTATACCATACATACATGTATAAAAACACTGCATGCTACCTTCTAGGTATGTACAGCTTTTATGTTTAAGTTAAAAAATAAATTTAAAAACATAAATAAATTTCTGGGGGCAAGTAGATGGTATAAACGTGAAACTTCAAAGACAAGGGAAGACAGACTCCGTACTGTCAGGAGGGAACCCCTCCACTTCCTTGAGCTCAGGTCAAGACCCAGAAGCTGCTGAGAGCTCTTGCTGACAGATGGATTCTTTTCAAATTCTAGTTGTTCACTTAAGTTGCAGCAATTTAAAGTTCCTGGTTTTATGTTGGCAAATTAATTTAAAATGCCTCAAAATTCGACTCCCCAAATCTTGGCTCCTGCACATAAGTTGGTGTTTAAAAACCAAATTCTAGTCAGGTGTGGTGGCATATGCTTGTAATCCCAGTACTTGGGAGGCTGAGACAGGAGAATCACAGGTTTGTGGCCAGCCCTCTGGAACTTAGTGAGACCCTGTTTCGAAATAAAGGATAAAAAATATAGGACTGAGGGTGTAGCTAGGAGATAGAATGCCCCTGGGTTCAATCCACAGTACTGAAAAAAAAATTCTTCCTTATTGCTGAGTAGAATTTCATTGTGTTTATTTCTTATAGTTTTGTGATCCATTTATGTGTTGGTGGACACCTGAGTTTATTTCAGTAATGTCATTTGCAAGAAAATGGAAGGACCAGGAGAACATTATGTTATGTGAGATTAGCCAGTCAGAAAGTGAAGGGACATATGTTTTCTTTAATATGCACAAGCTAGGGAGTAACTGGGATACCAGACGGACTCCAGATAATGGAGGAGAAACCTCAGTGGAATGAGAGAAGTGGTCTAAAGGAAGGGGAGGGGGAAGACTGAGGTTCATTATTGGAAATACTAACATTGCCAGTGCGTACATATGTGAAAATCGCAAAATCAGTCTCAGGCCTCTGTATGGGAAGAGGGGAGTTGGGGAGGTGGGGGGGGCACCAAGTGCTGTGTACGTGTATGTCAATGTCAACATGATTTACATTATGATGTGACATGATACTCTACCAATTAAAGCACATTAAAAAAAGGAAAATAAAACCTCTAAATTCTTAAGTTATAGAAAGTAGCTGCTGGCCGGGCGTGGTGGCGCACGCTTGTAATCCCAGCATTCGGGAGGCTGAGACCGGAGGATCCGGGTTCGTGGCCAGCCTCAGCTACCTAGCGAGGCACTCCACAACTTAGTGAGACCCTGTTTCAAAATAAAGAATAAAAAATAAGGCTGGGGGTGTAGCTCGGAGGTAGAATGCCCCTGAGTTCAATCCCTAGTACCGCAAAAAAAAAAAAAAAAAAAATGTGTAGACTTAAGCCGGGTGTGGTGGTGCACGCTTGTAATCCCAGCATTCAGGAGGCTGAGACCGGATCTACCTAGTGAGTGTGAGTGTGAGTGTGAGTGTGTGTGTGTGTGTGTGTGTGTGTGTGTGTGTGTTACTGGGGATTGAACCCAGAGGCATTTTAACTCTAAATTACATCCCTAACTCTTTTTTTAAAATTTGCAACAGGATCTCACTAAGTTGCTGACGCTGGCCTCAAACCTGCAATACTCCTGCTTCAGCCTCCTAAGTACTGGGACTACAAGCATGTACCACTATGCCTGGATTCTCTTAATCTCTAAGAGGAAGAATCTTTGGGTTGAAATAAGTGACCACGCTTAAGATTCTTATCTAGTGTCTAGAAACTTTCTTGCACCTCTATCTCAGTGATTTAATGACTAAAACTGAAAGA
The DNA here is from genome assembly GCA_004027655.1 of Graphiurus murinus. Taxonomy (NCBI): domain Eukaryota; kingdom Metazoa; phylum Chordata; class Mammalia; order Rodentia; family Gliridae; genus Graphiurus; species Graphiurus murinus. The sequence continues at coordinate 16,938 of PVLC010005792.1, read as the reverse complement.
GGCTTCAGGTGGAATCGTGACTGGATATTGGCTTTCCAGTTTTCATCATTTTATGAATAGTAAAGGTGGTTAAACTAATTTCTGAGAAAGATAGTAGCTTCTACCAGCATGCCAAAAAATCCAACACAAAGAAGAGGTCCTGTATCAAACCTCCAAGCAGTGACACTGCAGAAACACACTGCTGCTGTTTATTTTCACTCCTGTCATGTCGGCAAGAGGGGCTTTTCATCAAACACCAGCCATTCTTTGTTGCAGGTGGTTCTAATGTAAAACAGTTCACCTAAAAGGACCCCCTGTCACATTTTGTAATGCAAATGTTTATTTCAAGAAGTTGGCATTTTCCTTTGGATCTTGGCATGTACTTGGGCATTTTGTACAAATGTCTATCCCAACCTGAGCTGTTCAGGAGTGGAAAGTTAGTTGGCCAGATTGATTCCTAGTAAAGAGGTCAACCAGAAAAGGCCACAGGTCTTTGGATCTCTCTGACAAAGAAAGGTTCTCAGCTGAACATGAGCCGGTGCTAGCTTGGGACTTTAAAGATCTTCTGCCTCCTGTTTTGCCAGTTACTGGCTTTGGGCAAGCCACCATTTCTCCGTGGGCCTCATTTTCCCTCTGGTAAAATAGAACACTGGTCCCCAAATATTTTCTAATATTCCAGAGGCTAAATACAGCATCGCAACTAGCTTTATGCATTTGTATAAAAGTTAACCAATCCTCTTATGCATTTGTATAAAAGTTAACCAATCCTCTTATGCATTTGTATAAAAGTTATTATTTGTATACAAGTTATTATGCATTTGTATAATAGTTAACCAGGATTTTAATTCCCCTTCTGTTTATGCCACTGTCACACCCCTTCATAAACTGTGTGATTATTGTCCTTTGTATGTCTTCTTCCCCACTTGGCTGTGAACTACTTGAAGTCAGAGACTATCCCACTATCCCTCATGCTTCCAGGACCTTGATGTGTCTAGCAGGTAATAATTGCTCAGCAAATACCTGTTGAATGAATATGAGATCTCCATTATAAACTGTTTCACCAAATGCTGCTTAAATTATTTCCCACTGAAGTTTCATTGTGTGCCAGAAGTTAGTAGCACACATTTTTATATTTTCTTTAATCATTCACATTTTTATAATCTTTCCAAATGTGCTCGGCAGTTTGTTCCTTACCCTCACGCCCCCCCCCCCCATCACTGTGTGTTTGTGTAGGCATGGTGATAATCAACACAATGCCTTGGAAATAAAGTGTTCAATACACGTTTGCTGAATAAATATATGCTTTCTGCAGGCGACAAATTATAATCATGACACCAGATGCAATAGGCCTAAGGATTTTTAAGCTTTGAAAACTTGTTCTTTGCTTTCTCAACTGTGCATCTTGTACTTATATTGATTAGTTTTTTTATACTTGTATTGATTAGTTATCCACAGAACAAACAATGTTGACATCACATAACCCAATTTTGTTAGGTATTGAACCACATTTCTACGTATGAAATACTCTGGACTGGGTTCTTCTCCTTAGCTCAGAGGTCTCTATTACCCCTTTATACACAACGTAGATTTCCATGGCATATTCTATGACTGAAGCCAATGGATGCATCAGAGGAGATATGAAAACAGTGTATAGAGTGGACTCTGGAGAGATGACTGACAAGGGGAAATTTTACCCAGCTTGGATGGGACTTCAGCTTCTGATTCTTATTTTAGTTAATCTGACATATCACAACAACAGCATTGGCTAGTTTTATTTTCATTCTCTGTCCCTCTCTCTTAAACACACACACACACACACACACACACACACACACACACACGATAGAATAGCATGATGGTTAAAGCCATATCTTGAGATTGGGCAGACTTAGTTTAAATCTCAGCTCTGTTACTTAGTTTTTATATCTTTTTATTTTAGTAAACTACCTTTTAGCTTCACTGAGCCCAAGGTTCTTTATTGGTTCAGTGGAGATAATCACAGTATTTCTTAGTCTGTTGTTGAGTGATGTAAATGAAATGCTTTGGGTAAGCTTCTTAACACAGTGGCTTTCAGTAAATCTTACTGGTGATTCCACTTAGCACAGGGTCTGTCTCGCTTAACTACAGAGATCTCTTCTGATACCTTATGTTGAATAAGACTTCTGAATTTCCTACTTTTCCTCTTCTGGGAGAAGACACTCCCTTACATAAGCCTCAAATAAGCAAGTGACTTCCCTAAGTCAAGAGCTCATGAGACAGTCAAGTACATCCTGCTTCATTTAGGAGAAAATATAAATGAGCACCTTCAAAGAGGGAAACAAGAACTTTGGGAAGGCTAATTAGGTACATGAGAATTCAGGCACTAAAATCTCTAATTTATTAAGCCGGGCGTGGTGGCGCACGCTTGTAATCCCAGCATTTGGGAGGCTGAGACCGGAGGATCCGGGTTCGCGGCCAGCCTCAGCTACCTAAGTGAGGGACTCCGCAACTTAGTGAGACCCGGTTTCAAAATAAAGAATAAAAAAAATAGGGGTGGGGGTATAGCTCGGAGGTAGAATGCCTCTGAGTTCAATCCCCAGTACCGCAAAAAAAAAAAAAAAAAAAAAAAAAAAAAATCTCTAATTTATTGACTCATGGGATAACTTCTCACATTTTTTTTAAAAGTCTGCTTATTTCTAATTTATAAACCATTTTAACAAGCTGGGATGTACTGCATCTGTAAGCAAACAGACTTTGAGGAACCATTGTCTAGGAGAAAAGGGCAGCTCATTGTGAAAAGTACTAAATGCCCAACCACCAAGCAAGAGACAGAAGATATGTTTAGTGTGGCATTTTCTAAATTGTATTATTTCTACAGGATGTCAAGAGGAAATAATTCTTTGCTAGTAAGTGTGGAAGACACTGGTTAGGTAGAGTTAAATAGCTTTCTATTCTTCCTGGCATCACCACCTTTAATTTCTAAGAAAAAGAGTAGTTGAATATGGTCTACTGGATTTTACAACCAAACTCGATGGCAGAATCCTTTTTATGAAACACTGATAGGACTGGTTCTTCCACAGAACCTACTTTGGATTACTCTAGTCCCAGACCTTTGTTCAAGGAGTCAAATAGACCAACACTTGTCAACAAATGATCAAAGCAGCATAGATATAGTGATCACGATGCTATGGAGTTATGTAAAAACAGGAGATTGGGGTTAATGTCATTATTCTAAAGAAGTAAACACTTCCAAACTTTTTTAGAAACCAAACCTTAGAAATGCTACTAGAACTCTAAGTATCTTTATAAGATTGTTTATGGCTATATTATTTACAGTATTAAACTTAATAACTAAATGCCCATCAGTTAAAAAAAAACTTATTTGGATAAAATGATAGTTCTGCTAATATGATGGAATACTTCACAAATGTTCAAAAGAATGAGGCAGCTCTTCATGTACTGATAGAATATTCAAATTGTAGAGAAGATGCTTATCAAGATAAATATTATTTTCAAAGTAAAAAACATATATATGCATAGAAATAAGCATATAAAATATATGCAACTATACATGGATGCAGGCTTTCAAATTTTACTGTATAACTTCTGCTCCAGAATGGAGAATATGTGAGACCTTTTCTCCTGCCCTGACAATGAGAGGAAGCTAGAAAAGCTACAGAGTCATATTTCTTTAAAAAACAACAACAGAACTTGAGAAGAAGGATGGGGAGGGAGTGGGGATGGGAATTGGGGAAGGGTTAAATGTGTGCATGTATGCCTTTACCAGCTTGTACCTAACAAAGATGTATGATTACAAGGCACTAAGAACAAAACAACAACAAGAATAAAATTTTATTTATTTATTTATTTATTTTTATTTTTTTATTTTTGTGGTACTGGGGATTGAACTCAGGGGCGTTTTACCTCCGAGCTATACCCCCAGCCCTATTTTTAGTCTTTATTTTGAAACCGAGTCTCACTAAGTTGTGGAGTGCCTCACTAGGCAGCAACAAGAATAAAATTTTTAAAAAGCAAAACAAAACAAAACTTACCAGTATAAGGACATGGAGAAACCTAACCAGAAGGAGATAAACTACTTTGAGAAGGAGATTCCTGCAATAACTGCTCTTAGTCTTAAGGCCACAATGGAAAAAGAATGAAAGAATGGAAGTCACAATAGATGAGTATAAGGAGACCCTGCCTTCATACTTTGATGTTAGTGGTTAACTAAATTAAACCAGAGCTACAGCAAATCCAAGATCCACCACAACTGTAGACTAGATGACTAGATTGCCTCAACTTTCAAAATCAGTGGTCAGAAGAAGGAATGTTTCTTTTCAAGGAGTTAATATTTATTTCACCCTACAGGGTTTTTTTTTTTTTAAAAAAACAATTCCAAGCACACAATAATAAAAGTATGAAGCAAGCAAGGTGATTCATAATCCAGTAAAGAAAGAAGTCCAGGTATTTGAATTAGAAAACAAAGACTGTAAGATAACTATGATTAAAGTACATTAAAGGATTTAGTGGAGGAGGCAAACTATTTATAAATATATGGAGAATTTTAGCTGAGAAATAAAAATTTATTATTAAAAAACCACTATATTTTTACCCTGTGTGATTTTTGTGTCAATTACATAGAGCAGCGAGAACAGTTTTGAAATTTTAAAAATGACCTTAAAACCACATTTTCAAATGTTTTCATGCACATGTTTTCATGGTTAAAGTATAATTCAAATATTTTAGAGGGCAACCTTTGCTTTATGGAAAACTTAACTGTAGATGTAGGTATGCCTTGAGGTTTCCTAGCAACAGCGGTTCTACCATACTTAAGAACAGTCTTACATCAAAGGTCACCAAATGGATATTTGGATATTCAAAGTGTGACCCAATTAATAATGCTTCTAAAAGCTTATATATAAAATAGATTATTTGATCTTGGCCATACATATGGTTCTAGGGAAAACAAAGTTCCTTGGGGAGAGTTAAGAAAAGTATTTATTCTGGGAAAAGAGTTTTCTCCTATTTCCATCTTTTCAAGGAGCAATAGCAAATTCTTATGCTTCTAGAGTTATGGGCATGTGTCTAGAGTGATCAAATTAGTTGGACATGTCAGATACCAACAAATGTGGATTTTCAAGATACCATTGATGTATTTTATAAAAGGTTCATGCAATGTTCTTTTTCAGGGAAACATTCTTTGTGAAATACTGTTGATGGAGATAAGCATGGGGGAAACTGTAAAAGTAGAGATCCGCCAACAGAGCGAACCATGTCTAAAATTTAAGGAAGTAAAACCTTAACCAGTAACTGGATGGAAATGCTTATTCTTAATTTAAAGGATGTTTTCAGACACAAACAAATTATCATCAGGCAAAGAAACTATTTTGGTTAGATTCCTTGTGGTATACATTTCAAATTTCCTCCCAACAGCTTTCTAGTCCAAGTATGGACTAGATATCATGCCAATATTTTCTCTTGGGGACTAAGGATTTCTAAGTCCTCAGAGTTCTCAATTCTTCTTCTCATAGTATTATTTGGTTCAAGAACAACCTTTGAACAGAAATTTGTGAGTACTTAGTTCACCACCCTAGTCTTCCCAGTCCCTTGCAAAAACTTATTTTGTGTGCTCTCTAGAAACTGGGAATCAAAGTTTCCCTTTAAAAGCAGCTAAGATACCGTGGCAGCTGAGATACACACTACTGATAAAACTGAAGTCCTCTGGGCACATGCTCAGTTAAAGAACATCTAAAATACTAAAATAGATGTTGTAGAACTGAGAGAGAAGTACTTCTCTAGTAGGATTTTTTTTTTTTAATTCTGTAAGAGCTTTGTTCCTCACATTAAAATGCAGCAGGGAGACTCAAGATATCTGAAGAGGTGCCTGGAGTCCACTTCTTCTTCTACAAAGAACAACCAAAGTAACAGGTGTATATAGCTCTGTTTTGAGGTAAGTGACTGTGGGGAGAACACTGGGAAATCAGTGAGAGAAAGAGAGAAAGAGAGAAAGAGAGAGAGAGAGAGAGAGAGAGAGAGAGAGAGAGAGAGAGAGAGCGAGCGAGCGAGCACGAGCACTCTTATAATTCAGAGGTCTGGGACAACAGGAGAGAAACAAAGAACCCTGGCATCTGTCACCCTGGACCTACAGCTGAGGGAGGGGTGAAGGGGAAGAGAGATTGCCAGCAAACTCTAAGTGCAGATGCTGGTAATCCAAGCTACTAGCTAGTTTCACAGTCCTCCCACACTTGCAGCCCATTTGGATAAGTAACCTGAAGTCTGCACAGTAGCCTTGCTATAAAAGGATCTCATATCATCTCCAGTGAACACTTTGGGCGCTGGGGCAAGGATCCATGTTGGAATTGAGCTATTATCTGCATGTGGGCTAATTTAGGGGTCAAAAAATTCTGCATAGTCCCATATTTGGGACCCCCAGGCACAATTAACTGCACTGGTTTGGGGTAACTGCTTCCTGAACCCAACATGGCCCAGCAGAATGACAGTGACCCCAGCATGCGAGGTGCTCTGCAAGACAGGGGACAGGTGTTGCAGCCTGGAGAACAGAAGGCATTGCCCTTGAGAACCAAGATATCAGGGCACTTGCCTGAGATCCAGGGCATAGCCAGTCTTCTTGGAATTCCTAGCAGTACCAGGACAGGGGCAGTGACCACATGGTGCCTCCTGTTCCTCTGTACTGGGCTACATTTAGGCACCTGTGATAGACAAGGTAGGGACAAAAATCTCAGTTCCTGCTGCTGACTTTCCTACAGTGGAGGAGATCTGGGGAGACTCAGCGGCTCTGGTCATTGCCCAGTCCTCAGACATGCATGGGCAAAGAAGGCCTGAGGGAACATTGCCCTCCTCCAGCTATGGTCTAGCTCCCAGGTATGCGCTGCCACTGAGGCAGCAGACAGGGACACTGTACTTTTGCTGCCATCCCGCCTAGGTGGCTCTCACCACTGTCCTGCCCCTGTGTCTTCTCTGACCACTCACAACCCTCAGAAATGGGGATGAGTGCCAAAGAGGGGCATTCTAGGTCCCATCACATACTCTCTCGGTGAAATATCTGGGCCTGCACCACTGACTGGTAGGAAGAAAGTGCTTCAGGATTCTTACCTCCTGGAGGTTCTGCTAGTAGCAGAGCCAGCATCAACATTGCTTGGGGAAACCACCATCATGAAATAGGAGCCAGCACTCCCACTATAAGAGTAGACACACACAAGTACCCCACATCCATGCCTGAACTCTAGAATATCCCTTCTCTTCCATGACCTGTAGTCAGGTGTCACTCCCAATCCATCATGGCATGAACTGTGCACAAAGACATTATTAACTGTAACCAAAAAAGGTACAGTCAGAATATGTTATGGAGACCAGCCAGAATCAAAGTCTAGATTGCATAACAAATCAATACCAAGACAAATCTTCATGAGGTGCTAAGAAAGCTATTCTATACAAGTGGTAGAGCTACATGACCCAGCAGACATGCAAATTTGAACAGAGGAGCATTAGAAATAGAGAAAAAAGTAATATCATGCCTCTAAAAGAACCTAATAACTCTATAGCAAAAGACCACAAATAAATTTATATGGATAAAACATCTCTTAAATAATAAAAATATATAAAAAATAATTCAAGAGAATACAGATTAAAAAGTTAAATGAAATTAGGAAAAATGCAGGATCTGAATAAGAAATTTAGCAATAAATTGGAAAAAACACAAATAGAAATGTAGCAATAAGTTGGAAAAAATACAAATAAAAATATTGGAAATGAAGAGGTCAATAAGTCAAATAAAAAAATACAATTGAGATCCACAATACTAGACTAGATCAAGCAGAAGAAGGAATATCTGAACTTGAAGACAGGTCTTTTCATATATCCCAGTAAAAAGAAAGAAGGAAAGAAAGAAAAAATAAAGAAAGGAAAACGAAAGGAGAGAGGGAGGGAGGGAGAAAGGAAGGACACATTCAAGACCTACAGGATGCCATTAAGAGAAAAAAAATCTTCATTTTAATAATATCTGAAGGTTATGATTTCTATAATACCTTAAGGTTATATAAAATGTATCCAATGAAATGATAACAAGTAGCTTTCTTAGTCTTGGGAAAGATATGGACATATATGACAAGAAGCTTGAAGGACCTCATATAGACATGACCAGAAAAGATCATCTCCCTGGAATATTATAGTCAAAATGTAAATCTCAGCAGCAACTCTACTAGACAGGAGGGAATAGAATGGTGTATTTCAGCTCCTGAAACACAACAACTGAAAACCAAGAATATTGAAACTAGCAAGAATAGCCTTCAAAAATGAAAGAAAAAAAAAACCCCTTTCAAGAAAAACACAAACTGATGAAATGCATGACCACCCGACCAGCTTTACAAAAGATGCTTAAGGGAGTCCTATAGCCAGAAGTTCAAGAAAGATAGCTACCATCATAAAACCATGTGAAATAATAAATCTCAGTAGAAGTTTAGATACAAAAAAGAATGGAAAAGAAGCAATCGCTATTAATATATTAAGCAATCAAACCACAAAGATATTTAAAACAACTAGAAGAGAATTGCCAATGTGTCAGGAATAAGTCCTTATCTGTTAATGATAACTTTGAATGTAAAAAAACAAAACAAAACAAAAAAACTGCCCTCTCTAATTAAAAGACACAGACTTGTTGAATGGATTAAAAAGCAAGACGCAACAATATCCTGCCTACAAAAAACTTACTTCACCAGTAAAGACACACACCAATGTAAAGAGAAAGGGTAGGCAATGATTCTCCATGCAAACTGAAATCTAAAGTGAGAAGAAGTAGCTATACTTAGACTTGAAAAAATAGACTTTAAGACAAAAATTGAAGACAAGGAAGGTCACTATATAATGATGAAGAGATTGATTCAATAAGAATATATAACAATTATAAATCTATATGTACTGGATGTTAGAGCACCCCATTTTATAAAGCAAACACTATTAGAACTAAAGATAGAGATAGACTCTAATACAACAATCGTGGGGAGTTTATCAATGCACTGAATATCCAGGCAAAAATCCAAGAGAGAAACATTAGAGTTAAGCTATACTATAGATCATTTGGACTTTACAGACACTTAACAGAATATTAAACAGCTGGAAAACACACATTTGTTGCAATAACACAAGAATCTTTCTCTAGAACATACCATATATTAGTTTACAAAACAAGTCTTAATAAGTTAAACAACTGGAATTATATCATTGGAATCTGATTATAATGGAATAAAACTAGAAGTCAACAGCAGAAGAAATTTTAGAAATGATGTAAATATGCTGAGAATGAACAACATACTTTTGAATAAATAATCTATCATCATTTAAGAAAACAAAAGTGAAACTAAAAATTTCTAAAATAAAAAAAAAAAGAAAATGAAAAACAGCATATAAAAACCTGTGGGATAAAAGCAATTTTAAGAAGAAAGATTATAGCATGATTGCCTAAGTTAAAAAATAAAGAGATTTTATAGCCGGGCGTGGTGGCGCACGCTTGTAATCCCAGCATTCGGGAGGCTGAGACCGGAGGATCCGGGTTCGCGGCCAGCCTCAGCTACCTAGTGAGGCACTCCGCAACTTAGTGAGACTCGGTTTCAAAATAAAGAATAAAAAATAGGGCTGGGGGCGTAGCTCGGAGGTAGAATGCCCCTGAGTTCAATCCCCAGTA